>NW_010729116.1:1827326-1870791 GCF_000365185.1 Nelumbo nucifera | reverse complement strand
GGCCGAAGTACATTCCGAGCTTTCATCTTTGGGATGCTTAGTTTTTGGTCTCGGGAGCTTTTGGGGCTCTTCAAGGGCTGGTCGTTCCTTGGCTAGCTATGGTGGGCGACTGGAGTTTGATGACTGCCCTCAGGCCTTGATGGGCAGGGGCATTCTTCTCCACCTTAGGCTCAGGTCGTCAACAGCCGAGTCAAGTTGCTTAGTCGGCGGTGCACCGCCAAGCTATGTGTCATGGGCTCAGGCCGTTCGAAGATCAGCCGAATCAGTGCATCATGCCGAGCTACACACATGTTGAATGGTGTATGTGTCGTGAGGTGAGTGTAGTACTACTCATGCAATGTGTGTGTAGTGTCGTGTTGTGCGCGGTGTGTGCATGTGTGGTGTGCTGGACAATCAAACAGATGACTCGGGTAAAACATCCTTCATTGATCATCAAACTACTGATAGTACATTCAAAGATTCACTGTGTTTCACCTCCTCAATATTTGTCGTCCATTGAGGTATTCAAGTTTGTAGGTGCCCGGTCCAAGAACTCTGGTGACTCTATACGGTCCCTCCCAATTTGGTTTAAACTTGTCTTTCTCGGGAGCGAGCACAATGACCTTGCGGAGGACGAGGTCACCTATTTAGAACTCTCGTCTTCTAACTTTAGAATCGTATTACTTCACCATCCTCTGCTGCTATGTCACCATCTTGATATGTGCACAGTTCTGGGCTTCTTCAACCAGATTTAACTCTACGCGAAGGTCCTCATCATTCTGGTATTCATAAAAAAGCTCAGTCCAGAGACTTGGGGAGCCAATCTCTACGGGCACCATGGCCTCGGCCTCGTAGGTTAGGCTAAAGGGTGTCTCTCCAATGGCCGTCCGCGGAGTAGTTCTGTATGCTCAGCAGTTCATTGACCTACCTTCCCTTGGCCCGGTCCAACCAAGTTTTCAAGCCATGCAATAAGGTTTGGTTGGTCACCTCGGTCTACTCATTGCTTTGGGGTCGATGTACAGCACGATGGTTCGGTGGTCAATCATCAGGTCAGTGAAAAGGGCCTCAAACTTTCAATCAGTGAACTGCATCCTATTGTCTGTGATGAGAATCTGCAGAATACCGAACCGGTAGACAATACCTTGCCAGAAAAAGTTTTGGGCATTATGCACAGTAATGCGTGCTAGTGCCTCAGCTTCCACCCACTTGGTGAAATAATTTACTGCCACCAGGAGGAACTTCTTCTGTGCAACCGTGGTGGGGAAAGGACAGAGGATCAATGCCCCACTGTGCGAATGACCACAGGCTGGTGATCGACTTCAAGGGGATTATGGGTTGATGATGGAGATTGACATGTTGCTGACAATTGTCACATTTTTGAATGAGCTGGGCTGCATCTTGCTTCATCGTCAGCCAAAAATAACCTTGCCAGAGTGCCTTGTGAGCCAGGGTTCCCGCGTCAGGGTGGTCTCTGCAAATGCCTTCGTGGATCTCCCTGAGGATGTAATCTACTTCGGCTGGGGAGAGGCACTTCAGGTATGAGAGAGTATGTGAGTGGCGGTAAAGTTGACCTTGGATAAGTCAATATCGGGCTGATCTATGTTGTAACCTCTTTGCTTCTATCCAATCTTCTAGAAGTATGCCCTCCTGAAGGTACTTCGTAATGGGGTCCATCCAGGATGGGCCGTGCTGTACCGGGAGGATAAGGAGAGCTGTCAGCACAATGCTCGGCTGGGCTAGTGTGTCCAACCGTACTGTTGTGCCGAGGTCGGTTTTTAGAGAGCTAGCTAGCTTGGATAGTGCATCGGCTCGTATGTTTTCAGCTCGAGGAATTTGTTGGATGTTGAAGTGCTCAAGCCGGTGGACGAGCTCTTGCATCTTCTGTAGATAGCTCACCATTGTGGGTGTTCGCGTTTCAAACTGGTTGTGGATCTGGTTGACTACCAGCTGAGAGTCGTTGAAGGCTTCTATTATCTGAGCTCCCAGGTCTAGGGCAAGGCGAAGTCCGGTGATCAAGGCCTTATAGTCATCCTTGTTATTGGATGCTTTAAACTTGATCCTGAGAGTGTGTTCTAACACTGTGTCATCTGGGCCGAGGATGATGAAGCCGGCCCTACTGCCTTACCGATTCGATGAGCCATCCACGTGCAAAGTCCATACTTGTGGCGACGGGGCTGGATCCTCGGAAGTAAACGTACACTCGGCAATGAAGTCTGCCAAAGACTGGGCCTTGATCACGGGATGGGGTGCATACTTGATGTTAAACTCACTTAGCTCTACACTTCACTTGATTAGGTGGCTAGATGCTTCTGGCCTTTGGAGGACCTGCTTGAGGGGTAGGTCAGTGAGCATTCGAATAATGTGGACCTAGAAATATAGCATGAGCTTTCTGGCTGAGGTGACCAATGCTAGGGCCATTTTCTCTAAGTTGGAATATCGGGTTTCTGCGCCACTAAGGACCTTGCTGGTATAGTAGATCGGCCTCTATACCCGATCTTCCTCCTTGACTAGCACCGAGTTGATGACCTCATACCCAGCCGAGAGGTAGAGTAGTAGCTCATCCTCGGGGCTCGGTTTGGTGAGGAGAGGCGGCGAGCTCAAGTACTGCTTCAGTTCTTGAAGGACCGTTCGCATTTCTCAGTCCATTGGAAGTCATTCGGTTGCTTAAGGGCTTTGAAGAAGGGCAGACACTGGTCCATGGATTTGGACATGAACCTATTGAGGGCAGTTACTTTGCCGGTAAGTTGCTGCACTTCTTTGTGAGATTGGGGCGATTGCATATCGAGGATGACCTGTATTTTTTCTGGGTTGACTTCAATCCCCCTCTATGTCACCATGAACCCCAGGAATTTACTGGAGCCAACCCCGAAGGCACATTTGGTTGGGTTCAGCTTCATCTTATACTTCCTGAGGGTGTCGAAGACTTCCTTTAAGTTGGTAAGGTGGTGCTCGGCCTTCTTTTTCTTCACGAGGATATCGTCGACGTATGCTTCCACGTTTTGGCCGAGTTGACCTTTGAATACCTCATTCACCAGTCGTTGATAAGTGGCGCTGACGTGCTTGAAGCCAAAAGGCATCACTTTGTAGCAATATTGACCGTGATAAAAATTGTTTTCTCCTGGTGATGATAGAGTGGATTGACAGAACAGGGTCCATGTTGCCGATCCCATATAATTGGGATAAGGTATATATATGGCTGATAATGATGATGATGAATACCAAAAGGGAAGTATTGTATTAGCCTTTTGATTAAAGGGATTGACTCTTTTAGAGGATCCTTATTCCTGAACGAAACAAACAAGATTAGGTATATATCTAGGGTGTAATAGGGCTGGATTCAGATTAGATTTTTAATCCATCTCCATTTCATTTTTTTTTAAATAAAAGAAAAATAGAAAGTTAATCTCTTTTTAACTTATATATAATAAATTAACATAAATATAAATTATAATTTGTTATATATATAAATTTATAAATAGTATAACATATTAAATTATATATTTTACATTTATAGATAATTATTTAATTTTATATATTAAATCAATACACACACCCAAACTTTATTGCAGGTGGAGGGGCGACCACCTTAAAAATTTATTAAATCAAGTTCATAAATCACATTATAACAAGGGAGGACATGGCTCCCTTAACACACGCCCAATAATCAAACAAAAGGAAGAAATAAAAATAAAAGGACAAAGCAAACACAACTAATATTATCATCTGACCCGCAAATTAGGGAGACCAATTCTATCTTTAGAACCAATTTTGTAAAATTATTATCAGTCATAATATTATATCATCAATCCCAACGTTAGCAAGAAAATCAATCAACTTATTTGCCTGATTGAACTATACATCCAAAGAGTTACAAAAGAGCTTTAATCCTAAACACATATAGTATTGAATACCCCCAAGAAACAATGACTTTATCATTCAATAATTTGAACTAGCACCTAGTTGTCATTTTCAACTATGAGATTAGGAGATTAAGCTGTCTCCTAGGATTCGAATTTTAATTGGATTAGAGATAATGAGTTAAATCCAAATCCAATCTCAATCTCATTATGTAAAATGATCATCCGAATCCGAAATAATTGAATTGGCAGATTGGGTTTCGGATTATCAGTATCCGTTGATAGTCCTGTATACTTCCTTGGTTAAAGGGCGTTTTTAGGCAGTCCGAACTTGTGGCTTACGTGAGAAAATATGCCGAGACGATAGAGATATGAGAAGAAATTCTGACTCTCCATGTTCAACAGCCTGGGCTTTCAAAAGGGCTCTCTCTGCGTGTCCAGACATGCATCCGAAAGATGGTACCTCAACCACATATCAGACAGAAATGATTTATTCTTATAGTTTGTTCGATTCAGACAGAAATCAGAATGAGGATTGGAATTGAATGGAATGGTGGGAACGCCATTTCGCCAAGAAAGTGGCCCATTCCGATTCTAATTCTAATCCCTTTATTTTCATGAACTAAAACAGGCCCTTATATTTGATTTGATAGAAAAAATTTCAACCAAATTTCATTTGTTAAGGGAAATTAAAAGGAATTTTTTACTATATATCATGGTTTTTAAAATCGGACTGCACCGGATGATCGGACTGGAAAACCGAGAACTGGTCAGATGACTAGTTCCGTTTTACCCCAAAAGAACTGTTATTCCCCCAAAACCGTTGATTTGGTCAATAAACCGTTGATCCAGGCAGTTGAATCGTTCAAACCGTTGACCAATTTTTATTTTTTTTATCAGAATAAATCATCCATTCAATTCGAACGGTCAGACTGTTTGACCCAGAAACTGAACCCCTGACGGTCAAACTTCACTAACTGGGAGTTTAGGTCGTTTAGTTGTTGTCTTTTTCTTTATAATTATAATTTAATGTCTTGTCAAATGGTGCAAAAGTATAATGCTACAGTGTAAGTTTGAGCTTCAAACTTTATTATAAAGCTCACGTTTATGGCCACACACCTTTCATAAAATTTGGTAAGTTGCCCACTACTTACTACTTATGACATCAGCAACCATGAAGCGAAAGGCTAAGGTTTGCATTTAATAATGAATTGAGTGCAAATACTAATTTTCTGTGTTTTAGGATTTACTTGATTTTGTTTCTTTGAAGTGAAATATACTCTGAAGCAAATTTAGGTAAAGTCCAAAGCAAAAATACAAGTGAATATTAGGCACTTTTCATTTTTATACTAATAAAAATGTAACTGCATTGCCCACAAAGGGAGCCATGAGAGGAAATGGCATGTTCATTATCATCCATCTAATTGAATAATTCGATCGGAAGAGCTAAATGCCCTAAGAACCAATGATAATGTCTCAATGCAATTATTTTTAAATCGGATCAGATCAGAAAAATCGGGAATCGATTAGGTGATTGATTTTGTTTAAATCCAGAATTATTATTTTATTAAAAATCGTTGATTTGGTCAGCAAACCATTGATTCGGGCGCTTGAATTGTTTGAATCGTCCAACAGTTTTGCCGTTTTTTATTTTTTTTGTTAGAACAGGCCGTCTGTTTGGTTCGAATAATTGGACTGTTCGACCCGGGAACCGGATCCTTGACTGATTCGTTGTCCGATTCGATTTTAAAAACCTTGAATGCAACTATAAATGGTAAATGAGAAAGCAGAAGGGGCATTTGACAACATGATTGGTTTTATTTTCATTTGTTTCTAAAATTGCCACATCAGCAAGAAAAACAAAAACATGTTCGTTAACTTTGTTTTTGTTTTCAGATGGGAAAACAAGTTAATTTTGTTTCTAAAAATAAGACATGTTTTTAAACCAACAAAATTCTGTTTTCTAAAATAAAAACAAATTGGGGGGCGGGGGCGGGGGGTCTCTAACCTCTTGATACGATGAGTCGAAAGTTTTCCATCTCCCACCTCTACAGCTTCACTCAACTCCAGTAGATACAATGGAGTTTCCATCGTGAGAAAGCCACAAAGCAGGGGTTGGGGATATTGGGAAATATTTTAATCAGACTTTTTTTTTTTGTTATTATAAAAATTTATTTTGGGAAAATCTATAATATGGGAAAGATATAATATTGGTGGAGTTTTGACCAATCAAATCACCCATGATTTTGATAGATAACACCTGATTGGCTACTATGTTTATAATTCCAGTTGATTGGTCAAAAGTTTTTCCAATATCATATCTTTCCGGTATCATAGTTGAACCATTTATTCATGGGATTTGGCCCAAGGAGTGTAAGGTATTGGGGTAAGCTTATAAGCCAATTATATACACCACTATCAATATAGGTTAGATTAGGCTAGAAGTGTTAATCGGGCCATACTGGGCAACATGACACAACTTTGCGGGCTGCCCATGCTTTGGCAGGCCATGCCGGGCCATGCTTATCTCCTTTGAGATACTTTTGAGGTCAAGCCCGATAGACCCATGGCAAACCCGGGCCAGGCTATGCCATGCCGCAGTTCAAGCCATGAGAGGCATATTTAAAAGAAATTGAAAAGATGATGAAAATTTTAAAATAAATTAACAAAATAAACAAAAAACTTAAAAATCTTAAAGCCACATRACAAGAGTTTTTTTCTCCTCTTTCATAGTTATAGGAATGATTTAGCAATTTTCATATATGAATATAATTCTAGTGCACCAAAATATTATTAATAAGTACCATTCATGCATTGATGGCTTATCCGAAAGAATAAACCCCGTTTTGAATGGTCAAGTGAAAAATCCATTTTTTCTATTTTCTTTCCCACCTTTGAAACTTATGCTGTGTTTGGTTTGAAGGAAAAAATAGGGAAAGGTAAAAAAACTTATACAAGGTTTGTATAACCTTTTCCTTCCTTTCCCTTGCTTTCCCTATCTTTTCCTTCAAACCAAACATAACCTTAAACTCTAAATTCAATTTTAGGAGCATGTGTCTTAAATTTAATGTACTTCCTTAGCCCTTTTTAAAGGACTTGAAATAAACAAGTAACTCCTCTTTCTCTCTCTCTCTGTCTCTCTGTCAACTACAAAATTAAATTAGATTGAATATCCCAATCAAAAGGTAATCTAGTGAATAAAGGAAGAAAGGCCCACTTTTAATATTTAAAACGGGAATCAAATGCTATCTTTTCATAATAAGTCTCTTTTTATGACAAACAGGTAGGTGTCCAGTCAATGACATGTAGAAATAGGGTTTGAAACCTAGGTCCATGGCAATTATAGGCAAGTCTGATGGAGATTTCTTTTTCTTTCTTTTATTTTTTGCAAAATTAACGGGCCACAATGTGAATTGTTTTTCTTGTTGTCAGTTTTAAAAATAAATCAAAACTATCTGATTTGAAGACGGATTGTTATAAAAACAAAACGCAAGTTCTTGATTGTGTGTGTTTTTTGTTTTCAAAACTGAAACCCAGAAATATATATGTTATTGAATTTTTAGTTTCAAAAACATATTTTCATTTGATAATTTAATATCATGTTCTACAAGTCATATAATTTATACATTACAAAATTTATTTTTGTTTTAAAAGTCATTATTTTTGGGGGTGTTTGACAACATGATTGGTTTTGTTTTGAAAAGCAAAAGCAACTGCCATGTCAGAAAAACAATACAATTTTGCTGATGTGTTAATTGTTTTTGTTTTTTAAAACAAAAGTGTGTTGTCTAACACCTCCTTAATGGTTTCAAAAACATGTATTGCTCATAATAACTTGTTTTTTTTTTTTTTTTGTTTATTGATATGGCGATTTAAAAAAACAAATGAAAAAAAAAAAATATTCATGTTATAGAACACCCCCTGAAATACCTGAATCAATAAACATATACATTCAATATACACGTATGATATCTAAATGCATAGTAATAAAAAGTTAATTTTCCTAATTTGTATAAAGAATTTGTCAAATAACCGAATTTAAAACTTTTGCTGATCAAATCCGGAATTCCAGAAAATACTAAAAATTTGCTATAGAGAAAGATGTTCTGTTGCTCACATATTTTATTGCATTAACCAATCTCTTAAGCTCACCCTCATAGAACATCGATTTGTTCTTTTTTATAACGAGTAGAGGAGTAAACTGCTCCAGAATTTTTAATCTGAAATTTGGTTATCTAATGGCATCCTGTTGTCGTTTCTGGGTGGAAAATGTTGACACAGTCAATGGGAGGAGTGGGTGGCAACCCTAACTCTGTTTAACAACCCTTGAGACTAAACTTAGATCATCTATGTTTTAAAATCATTTTAATATATTCATTTATTCTGATATACCTAATCCAAATAATTCCCACCTTATTGATAATTTCTGTATCTCTCTCTAGGGAGGGTGTGGATGTGGGGTTTGAGGGGGAACAGAAATATTAACAAATCAAATAAACAATCCAACTTGTTATGAATGTATCAATCCCATCTTTGCCTAACACATAGGGATTGGATTTATCTTTCTTTATTTATTTCTCTTTGTCCCTGATATAAAACACCGCAAAACGCCTATGATATAGACAGTTGAATTAAGAAGCAATAGTACAATTGAACGAGCTAAATTTTTATTGTTCTTAATTAATTAATTTAATTTCTCTTTATAAACAAAATATCAATTCATTGAATGGTACTCAGAACAAACAAAATATCCAGATTGGTTGGTAGAATCCCAGATTATATTTCAAAAACCTACCCGATGGTTGATTATTTGTGGTGGTCCTAATATTTGTAAGATAGAAAATTATGCATTATTTTTCTAAGTGAAGACCTTAATTTTCATGATGGTTTAGAAGAACAGGTACGCATAACTCTCTAGTTACCTTGTACTCTCTCTTAATTAATATGTAATGGAACACTTGTCAGACTGAAGGAAAGTGAATGACAAATGCCTGTCACAGATATGGACTCTTGATGTCGGCATAATTTTAAATAAAGTCTATATACTTTCTCTAGTCACCTCTTTCCACGTGGCAAGTTTTGTCCCAGGTAGTGATTTGGATGTATATCTCTAGTTTGCCAAATGAACAAGGAAAACGCGAATCAATGTATAGTCAAAAGTCTGTTGCTCTTGTGTTATATATATTTTCTTTTTTTCTTCCTCTGTGGGTTTTCTTATCATCATCAGGGCATCCGGATTAATTGGATTTGATGGTTGTGTTAGGGACTCTTTAACAAACACTAATGTGCAATATCAGTCATCAATTACATGTACCCCACAAGCTCGGATCCGTTAGTTATAAAGGTCCTACGCATACCTACCCACAAAACATTGACAGCCATACATTCAAAACATCTGATTATTCAATTGTGCTTCACAACCACTTGCATATTGAGGTCAATAAGGGAGATATGACTCCGGATCTTCTGCCCATGAGAACCCTGCCTATGCCTACTTACAATACATCATCTCCCGTGAATTGGAAACATTTCCCCTTGTATAATACTATACAGAGGATGAGATGTTCTCCATGTATGACTGTAATAAATATGAACAGGGTTCTTGTGGGCAGGAGGTCCGGGCTCAGGAGATATATTTTTTATGCACACCAAGCTATAGTGTCCTGTGAGTATGGATGTGAAAACAGTTTATGGGTAGGAGATTAGGGTTGAATTGTCTTCACTGTCTTCACTGTCTTCACTGTCTATTCAATATGTGAAATGCTCAACCGAATTTGGCCCATATTGTGCATTTGGATCTCTCACCCAAAAAAACTCAACCATGAGGCATTACAGCCGTGCATTAGGAACATTTCCCATCTTTATATATTGTCATTGATGGGAAGATATATATTTCTGGTGTGTGAATGTCGTGTCATGTGAGTTGATCTGGACTGCAAAATTGCACAGAATTTCCTGGTGCCAATCTTTGAATAGGGTGGGTCAGGGAGGTCTGGGTTGTAATAATCAAGTCTAGGTGGATTAGAATCCATCCTATGCTGTTGAAAGCATTTCTGTGCCGGACACGTTAACTCATTCACACTCACATCTAACTGCACTCGAATTTCCTACTCGCTTTTCTTACCCACTCTATACTGGTCGTGAATTAAAGCTATACATCTCTATTATGAATTGAGAGATGTGTGACCTCCAATTCACTACAGATAGAGAGTGAGTAGAAAATTTAGGCTCCGTCTAACTGTTCAATCAAAAGAAAATAAGAGGCAATGCACTCTCATGGCAACCTGCCATTTTCCAACAATATTCTCAACATCATAGGCTGTTGGCCCCCAACAACCAAAGTTTTTCCATCTTTACCCAACTTTATCTATTATCATCCATAAAACGCTACCCACACTCTATCCATCAAACGCTACAGTCCCACAACGTAAATCAGTCCCCATCAATGACTATACAAATGCTAAACATAAACATATTTGTGATGTGCAACTGTAGCATATTGTGGGCAGCAAATCCGATCACCTTGCTTGTGCACTGAGTTTATAAAAAACTAGAATTTAGAAGCTAGAGGTTCCAAACTCCAAAGTCAGCCCTTTGTCCCACTAACAAGTTTCTCCCCATCCAAACATCAAGCTAACGGTTTATACCAAGCTCTCAAGTAAGAACCTGGATTTTATGATTTCCATTTTCATTTTGGGTGTCTGTTTTAGCCGAAAATATTGAAATTAAGGCTGCATTTGGTTGCAATGCAATATTATTTGCATTAATACAAAAGCATTGAAGTATGCAAATTCTGGTTTAAAACAAAAATAAATCTAAATTTGCACCTATATCATAGTTTTGCATCAGTGTAAAACCGTAAATGAATGTGCCCTGCAAACGATCTGCTGACAATGAAAAATAAATTAAGAAAATCAGTAAACGTGGATGCAGTGTTACCGTTAACAGGTAGACGAATCAGTGGGTCCTTCAACTTGAACGGACAGTCCTGATTTAACATCATCCCTTGACCACACCCTTCACCCTTGATGACTTCCAGCATCTGAATTGGAAGATGTTGATGGCCCACGTATACCTGCCCGTTGTTTGGGGATTTGGTGGGACGACTCCCAGTGGCAGAAAAAAACCATGATTCATAAGTCATAACCGATCTGGAGTCTCTAGTTTGTACTTTGTCCCTTCTCTAATCTTTTTAGCGTTTACGATTTTTATATGGTTTGTTGAGAGTCTTGCGCGTGTTTGATTGTTTCCATTTGCAGTCTCCGGAGTGGCTGGAAACGAGAGAAGTAAGAAAATCGGTGGGACCCACCCTGTCAGATGCTTTGACAAGAACCCGGTTTTGAGTTGAACCCCTGGGCCGTTAGATTGATTAATTTTTTAAAATTTTTTTTTTTGCGCCTTTTGCGGGTCCCACCACCAACGTCCTCGATTTTCTATTCTCCAACGGGGATGGCACACGTGCTTGCTGAGTCATGCCTACGTGTGTCTGATGTCAGCTGCTGGTGACTGTGCCGACCAGCAAGTTTCAGCCTTTCAGGAAAACCGTGAAAATTTCACCCATGGAGGTCTAAATGGGAAGGAGTACAAATGTAAAGTGAAAAATTTTATATATTGTATTATTTTTTATATATTTACACTGTATATATTTATATTTGTACTCCTTCCAAACTGAACCGGAGCATTTTCAGAGTTTAGCCATGGCGTATTTTCTAAATTTTTATGCAGGTTACATCATAATTTCAATCAATCATCTTAAAAACGTTGCATCTTTATTTTTTATTGGTTCATATTGCATAAAATATATTATAATGAAAGACTTTTGTAATGTTAAAGATTGTGATAAAACTAGCAATTTTCTTTTTTTTTTGGGAAGTGGGCGAATTATATAAATTTTTTGGGCTTATGACAATGAAAACATATATTAAGTAGGGGACTTAGGGGTGAGCATTATTCAATTAAAATTGGACCAAAAATTGGAGAGAAATGGGACATGAGGATTTGGGTTTATTATGACCTTTGTGAAAGAAAAAATAAACATTTTTTTTTTTTAATTTTGGGAATTAAAGGGAGAATTTTGGTAGAATATATCAGAAAAAAATGAAAAAAAGGGTGATTAATTATTAGTGATTTGATTTTGGTGTATTTTTGATAATATATTTTTTGTAGTAAAAACTATTTTACACTCTACCTCAGAAATCTAAATTTCACTGTAGACCTACAATAATTCAAAATTTTAAATACCCTCACTTATAATACTAATACCCGCCCATGTATGGACATCAATTTCAGACTAGCGCACCCAATTGTAGATAAAACTTATATTTGTTGGAGTGGACTGAACAATAAAAACCCCCTTGCATATATTAACATCAGTACCCACAAACGCACCATCAATTGATTGCTACATATTGGTTGATGGGTACTTATCTGAAGGTCGTAATTATCCAATCAATTGTCCAATTCGGGCCCGCACTTTGTCCACTTTGATTAAAAGGGAAGCTAATGTGAACGTAACGTTTTTTTGTATTTTATGCATGTATTGGATCTTATTCATAACTCTATTATGTATTTTTGTGGTTTCACCGTTAGGGTTGACTACTCTCGACCTGGCTTAGCTCCGGGTTGAACTTAACTTAGATCATTTTAACTCAGCTTTGACCTCAAAACCAAATCATATTTGATCCGGCTCGTTTTCATGCATTTTACATCAAGGTTGTGTTTGGTTACTTGTAAAATGTGAACTAATAAAAACAAATGGGCTTTAAGGTGTTTGGTGAAGATCTGAATTTTAACATGCAGAAAATATTAGGGAATAGACTGGTTGAACTCCTTGGCTAATGTTTGAAATGGATGCCATTTTTTATTATTTTTTTGAAAAATGGCACCACATTAGCACCATGCCTGAAATCTATTTTTTCAAAAAAGAATTTCTCAGACCATGCGTTTGAAACGGGGAAGTGTGGTATGAGAAAATGTCCTATTTTGGTATTTTTGGTAGTTTTCAAGGTTTTTAAAATCGAATCGGACAATGAACTGGTTAGGGATTCGGTTCTTGAGTCGAACGGTCCAATCATTCGAACTGAATAGATGATCTATTCTGACAAAAGAATTAAAAAAAATGATTAAAATGATTAAATGATTTAATCACCCAATTTATTAATTTGTTGACCAAATCAACAATTTTAAGATAAAACAGAACTGATCACCTAACAGATTCCCAATTTTTCTGTTTTGAAAACCATGATATTTTCGCAAACGAAAATAAAGAGCGTTTTCTAATAAAACGACATGTAAATACAACAGTGTTTTCTCAAAAATACCTATTGGCTCCAAAGATAGCCTTGAATTGCAATTTAGACTTGAGAGTTGAGAGGGCCCAACATGTGATATTCTATCGACTGGTTAAAAGTGGGCCCAAAGCATTGATTTATTTTATTTATCTTGGTTCTGGGCCCTATCAAGATTAACTTTCTTGGTGGCGTAGTGGGAAGATTTGAACCGTAACCGGAAACAGAAAACAGAGGATTTTGATGAAGAGCGGCAACGTCAAACTGTTTTGTGCACGTTTACACCGGATGGTCGGCATGCCTGAGGGCCTGTGGCCTGTGGGTGGGTGTGGTAGGTAATTAATAAAATGGTAAGGGTATTATTGTACTTTTGTCTAATGAAGATTGAAGAGAAGCTCTGACAAGAAACCGAAAAAAGCGGTGCAGTAGACCTTGAAACGGCGGTTTCCACCTTCTACTGGGGCAGTTTTCAGAAGTCTACGGTGGTTTTCGTCCGCGTGTGGAGAGAGAGAGGAAGGATTTTAGTTTTACCAGCTCAATCTCTCTCCCTCCCTCTCTCTCTCTCTCTCTCTCTGTGAAATTTGAAAATTGTTTATGTATTTTATAAAGTCGTCAGGGGTTTTGGTGAGAGAGCAAAGAAAAAGCTTCTGCTATTGTTTCCTTGCATTCAATTCTCTTCGATTATTATTCTTTTATATCTTTTAAGCTCTTTAGACCAAAAACAGACTCTCTCCCACGTCCCAACTCTCTTCTGTCCGTGGTGATGGAGTTCGGGAAATGATATTCGTGGAAAGAAATAAAGCGCCGTTTCACCATTAATGGAGTAGTACAGAGCTGTTAAAGCAGATGAGGAAAGAAACCTAGCTGGGCTCCTTTTGTTTCATGGCTGCTAATAAAGGCAACAACAGCCGAACGGAACAACAACAACACCACCATCAAATTTCTTTTGGGATGATGCAATCAACTTCGTCTGTCCCTGGAAGTCTCATGTAATTATAGATGAAAGCAAGAAAAGCCAAACCCATGTTTTCGTTTCCCGTCAATTTCCTTCGATAATTGAATTAATTACTGGTGCAAAGTCTCTTATCGTTCTTGTTTGTGACAGCGGAAGTAAGGATACTGGAGCTTATGACGTGGGTGAATTGGATCAAGCCCTCTTTTTGTACTTCGAAGGACAAGATCACTCATCACTTCAGGAACAAAGACGTGAGTTTATCATCATCATCATCCTCTTATATGCATCTCCTTTTCTGGTTTTTTTTTTCTTTATGGATTTTACTTTTGATCTCTATAGCTATTTCATGGGAACCAGAGATAGCTGTTGATATTATTTATAATATCCTTCTGCAATAGAGATCGTTTGGGTAATGAGAAAAGCGTTTTGAGCAGATGAACAATTGAAATCTGCGTTTGTTCCGTACTGTTTTGATTGGATTCATTCCGAGGAAATATGTGAAATGAAAATTTGAATTTTGGGAAAAAAAAAATTTACTGTTCTTTTCGACCATGACATATCAACAAATTGATCATAAGTTCCTTGCAAATTCTAGCGTATTGGAAAGGCTAGGAGGAGGGTATATCAGTTTTTCTTCTTTTCTTTTCCTTCATCTTTCTTTCTTCTTTTTTTTGTTTGGGACGCCTGAGAGCGTCAAATGTATGATGATCCTAGAACTCTTGTATTTCTCTCTCATCCAACTATTAATTATATCGTTGAAAACCAATATATTTGTGCAGAGAACCCAGTGATCAGACCACCAACTCTGAATATCTTCCCTTCTCAGCCCATGCATGTAGAGCCATTTACTGCAAAGGTATGGGATTCAAATCTAGGAAGATTCTTTTTTTTTTAATTCATTTCTTCTGGGCTTCGTTTACTGATAATTTGAAGCGGGTTTCTTCTATTTTTCGCAGGAAAGTGTAGCTTTAATTTCTACAACAAGCAGTGGTTCAAAGAGATCATCAGGGCCGGCCATGGAGTTGGCTAATCCCCGGAAGGATTCGGCATCTGCTACCGAACCACCCAAAACCGTCAAGGTAGGATTCCGGATAAGATTATTAGAAGAAAAAAATTAATTATCTCGAGATTATCGATCTCCAAATATTTTTCTGTTTCAATTCATCAGTACTTGATTCTTGTTAATTTTTGTTTTCGGACAGCGTGAAGCAGTAAACCGCAAGGGCCCAACATCAAGTTCAGAGCAAGAAGGACCAAAAACACCAGACCCAAAGGTGACTTCTTTGATCGCCTTTCCACGGAGAAATAAATTTATACTTTTTGCTGCTTCTCTCAAACAACGTCTGATACTGATCATGGCCGTGCTTTCATTTACTTCTGACCAGACATTAAGAAGGCTCGCTCAAAATAGAGAAGCAGCTAGGAAGAGCAGGCTACGGAAGAAGGTCAGTCTACTGTCTGCAAGTAAATTAACTAGTTTTAGTGCTAATGAGGGAAAAATATGGATCTTTGATTTCTTTTTTATTTGGGATCCGTCACAGGCTTATGTTCAGCAGCTAGAGTCAAGTAGGGTAAGGCTAAATCAGCTGGAACAGGAGCTTCAAAGGGCTAGAACTCAGGTTGGTCTCTTTGAACAACCATTCCAAAGCTTCTAATCTCGAGATTTTGGACACTGCTGAAAAATGCAGGGTTGTTTTGTTTCTTGACTAGGGTATATTCTTTGCTGGAGGAACTCTCGTAGGAGAACCAGGCATTCCTGCTGGTATCAGCAATCTAAGCTCAGGCATTCCTCTATTCCTCAGCCAAATTGCTTCTGTACAGCTCAATTTGCCAATGCCTCGTAGTTAAATTCAATTCATTTACTGATCATGTTCATTGTGTTTCAGATGCTACAGTGTTCGACATGGAGTATGCGAGATGGCTCGAGGAGAACCACCGGCTCATGTGTGAGCTCCGAGCAGCTGTGCAAGAACACTTACCGGAAAACGAGCTTCGTCTCTTCGTGGACAATTGTTTAGCGCACTACGATGCGATTATGAACCTCAAGAGCATGGTCGTAAAATCTGACGTTTTTCATATTGTCTCCGGTACGTGGAAAACTCCGGCAGAGCGCTGCTTCATGTGGATGGGAGGATTCCGGCCATCCGAACTAATAAAGGTACAAACCCAATAAATTCTTCATATCATTTTTGAAAAACCATTCGTAGAAATAGAGAAACAACTGCTCCGCTACAAGTTAATACATATTCCAGCTTGGATTGCCAGAAATATTAGGTTCTACCAAAATTATGTCTTTAAAGAACCCAAAAAATTGACGTTACATAGAGAATAATTAATAGCAAAAAATCGAATAGACATAGGTTTGAACACCTAAACCTAACCTGTGCTAGAAATTGGATTTGCGTTGAAAATGGAAATAATAAAGACAGAGAGAAAGTACAGAGAACGGAAGATATGACGGGAAACTGTGCGAGGAACTACCGAAGGAGAGATTTTTATTTAATGCATGAGGATTAGGTTGTCGGGATACTAAGTAATGGAATCAACAATGACGAAAGATATCGTGGAGGGTTGCTATTAAGGGTTGTGCTAGCGTAAAAAGAAGGCTTTTCATGCACGAGTACCCAACGCTTTTTTCATATTTTGAGTTTGAGCTCTGGAAATGTATACGTCCTCCATGTCGAAATCGACAACCCAAAACAACTGTTCAAGGCTGCATGCATTTCTTTCTTCCTCTTCTTTTCTTTTAATTCATTAGTTTATTACTTTTGGAGGCGGTCGGGAAAGGCTGAATTTGTTTTAGAAATGGCGCTTCACTGCCACAATTTCTGTTTCTGTATGAGAGAGTTTGAATAATGCCATGGAAAACGAGATGCTTAATTTGTTTCAGTATGCATCTATTCGTCGTTGCCGTAGATGCTGCATTCCAGTAATGTATTACGTAACTTTTCCATTAAAGGGTCGATTGTAGTTTATTCCCCTGGTGCTCTAAAGCTGTATCTATTACTTCCATATCCAGGAATCTCTCTTTCGATCTGTTCCGTTTGTCTGTCTAAGTTGATGAAACTCGAAAACTATTCATGCACCGTTCGTTTTGTCCTCTGCTAAATAAATAATCGAATCACCTGTACAGGTTCTGATGAATCACATCGAGCCATTGACGGAGCAGCAGATCCTGGGAATCTGTGGACTGCAACAATCGACGCATGAGGCAGAGGAGGCTCTCTCGCAAGGGCTGGAAGCGCTCCGCCAATCCCTCTCGGACACCATCGCTTCCGACGCTCTTAGTTGCCCTCCTAACATGGCTAACTACATGGGCCAGATGGCCGTCGCCATGAACAAGCTCTCCACCGTCGAAGGTTTCGTTAGACAGGTACGTGGCCGGAGCTCCTCCTAAATTCAACCTCCATTGCTCTTGTATTCTGTATTTACTTTTTGCGTGGAAGGGACGAACGGTCTACGAACTTACTATGGGAATCAAAACCATGAGCATGGACCCCACATGCTTGCACGCATGTGGACATGATGTCATGGTCCTAACCGTCTTCGTGTCTATCAGAGAGAAGACAGAGATATTAATACGTACGGTGAGGGGAAAAGGAGATTTCCTGGATTTGTAGATCGGGTTCGGGTCGAGTTGGCAAAGGCCGTACCCCTACCCCTAAGTATTGGTTGAACGGTCAATGATTCAACCTGGATCCGCAAGGTTTTTTTTTTTAATCAAAAGTATAGGTTTAACCATCTGGGTCGAATGGTTCTACCATCTACGCCAACCATGAATTAGAAACAACAGTTTGAAAAGGGGTAACCCGGAGGGTGATCTACCCGATTTGTTGGTTCACGGGTCGGGTCAACTTTTTGCCATTTTTTTTGGTGACCTCCGGTCAGGTTTAAACCGGGGTTAGGTTTTTCGTGGCCCTTTCTGCACTGCATAATTGAGGCAAGAAAATGTTGTTTGGTTGTGTGACAGGCTGATAATCTGAGGCAGCAGACCCTTCACCGGCTTCACCAAATCTTGACGACCCGGCAGGCGGCGAGATGTTTCTTGGCGATAGCTGAGTACTTCCACCGGCTCCGAGCTCTGAGCTCTCTGTGGTTGTCACGCCCCCGGCAGGAATAAAATGCTATAGGCAGGCGTCATCCTCTTCTTTTTGCTTTCTCTTTGCCTGTCCTTAGAGATCCCTTGTAGACACTTTTAACATGGAGATGTGTATATACAGAAGGAAAGACAACCATAACCAGCATAAAAGATGAAAACAGTAGATTGATGCATTTCATCTGTGAAACAGAAGCTTTAATCTCTCCCCTTCTCTCTTTCTCTCTCTCTCTGGGTTTTTCTAGTTTAAGAAATTGAGATGTAATGATTTGGCAGCCTTTTCTGACTACAAATAGAAGGACCCAGAAAAAGTAATTCTTACGGAAACAACAAAAAGGAAGAAATAAGAAGAACGGAGAGGAAGATGTTCAGAGGGGAGAGAGAGGGAAAGAGAGTGCAAGTCAAACGTCCATGTGAAACTTTTAATGGATTCATGGATGGCTTTTGGAAATTCTTGAACAAATGTGACAAAGAAGCTCCCGATAATGGACCTAGGTTTCTCTCCCCTTAATTTCTTATTCTTCTAATTTCTGTTGATTATATTGCATTTATTCCTCATATTAGGCCCATTAAGTCTACTTGATTATTTGTTTATATTATGGCCACATTCATGTCTAGCTAAGTTATTTATTTGAGTAAATACATTTATCTGGATTACTTCACATTTACAGTAATTTATTTTTCTGGGTAAAATTATAAAATGACTATTTTATTAAAAAAAAAAAGTGATATTATAGAAATTATCAATTTTCATTACCCATGGACAGATGATTTAAGAAAGATATTACTTACCCAGGTTGGAAATTCAGAAAGATTTATTTAGGGCTCACCAACTAATTACCCGCCCCCAGAAAACGAATAAAGCCTATGATTTTTTTTGGTGTGTAATATCCCTCATAAGAAAGAAAGTTATGAATTAAAAAACTAAGGTTATAATTTCTCCACTGGCCTAATACAATCGTTCTGACTTCTAGAAGACTTGAAGCAGCCTCTACCAAGTACCCTACAGTCCGGGAGGGTTGGTAGCCCGACAACTACGACAACTGCCCCCGAATAAAAGAAAAGATAAACTCCTCGGTCCCATGGTAAGCAACGTAGGGGGTCGGTGTGGAATTGGTCTGAATTCGGATAAACCCATCAGAAACTTCTATCCAAATTACATTTCTGGCGCAAAAATTAAAGCAAAGAAGAAATTAAGTAGGTATAATCCCCACCACAGGCCACAGTCATGAATCATGATCAATACTCCGCCTCACCCACAATTGATTAGTCCTTGCCAACTACCAAGCGGATGGGTTGCGGATCAGGTTAAATTGGCACTCTTGTGGTTACTGTTTTCAAAATCGGACCGGAAAAATCGGGAATCAGTCACCTGACCGGTTCCGTTTTCTTCCAAAACCGTTTTTCCCCCAAAATCATAGATTTTGGTCAGCAAACTGTTGAACCGGCTGGTTAACCATTCAAACAGTTTTAACTGTTTTTCAAATTTTTTATTTTTTGTCAGAACGGACCAGCTGTTCGGATCAAATGGTCGGACTGATCGAACCGGTAACCAGACCCCTAACCGGTTCGGCCACCGGTTCGTTTTTAAAAACCATGCTTGTGGCATTAGCAACTTAGGCTCCCGTTTGTTTTCGGTGCAATTCCATATGCACTAGTACAAATGCATGAGAAAATTGTAACATTTGGTTCATTTTTGTTTTGGGTCCTAGTTTATTTTGCTTTGTTTTCATTATAAATTGACAAAATAATTTACAACACAAAACAAAATTAGACCAAAATTTGTATTCAATTAATTTGCAGTCCCATACTTTTACACCAATGCAAATCATCATCATCATCATAATAATAATAATATAAAGAAAATATTTGTTCATCCCTAGGTCAACTAAATTTTAATTTTAACAATCAGTGGTTCGACATTTGAAACTAGGGTTTCAATTATTTTGTTTGAGGGTTAGGTGTATATATGTATGGACCATTCATGTGTATTTTGATTCTAAATAAACAGATTAAGAAAGCTTCTTTGTACGTAATAGTGTCTTCCCAACTTGCATTTCTTATATTTAGTACGAATACATCATTGATGTGCTATCAACTTAAACGCATGGAACTTAATATTCTGTGACGAATGACATTTGAGATCTCGAATGTCAAATTGGGGGTGGAAATATGTTGATTGAATCATTGAAATGTTAATTATTAATTAGGTGAGAGTGAAGGAACAATCCCAGACTAATGCAACAATTTTAATTTGATGCCTTAATTTGAACCTCGGGTGTACAGTTTCCAAACTGTATTCAATTGTCTGAACTTGAATTAGAAAATGATATGGTGGTCTGAAATTGATCTCTTTATAATTGGATCAGATATATCGATCCACCCCTTTTAGATCCAAGTCAATTCAATATATGTATGCTTCTGTATACTTGGAATTTAAATATGTTCAATTTTCATATAAGTAATTTTTTTTTTTTATTTTATTCATGAAATGTAATACTAAAGTCAATTTTTAGATAATTTTGTTAATAATAAATACTATTTAGATCATTTTTAATTTACTTTAGTTATGCTATTAAATATCCAATTTTAATTCTAAGTTCGATTCAAATCAAATATGGGTCTATCTATATCCAATTCTATTCTATCTATTTTTGTAGCGCCATTTGGGCTTGTTTGGCGCCAGGTAAATTCTTGAGCATGGCCTTACTGGGGTTTATTTTGGCTGTTGGGAGCCAACAATCTTTTCTGTTGAAAGAGTTTTTGGGTTAGGCATATTCGTAGTAGTTCACCAATTTACGGGCATATTTTTATTTTTATAATAGAAAAGGCTGTTGGTCCCCAACAGCCAAAGTTTTTCCGCCTTCTTCTTGGCTACAGCCTTTTTTTCTTTCTTTTTTATTATTATTTATTTTCTCTAATTACAGAATACTATGGTTTATATGATTGTAGTTTGAATGTTAGGAGTCTTAGGACCTTTTTGAGGGTTATATAGTAAAATGGGTATCGTTCAAAGTCAAACCCTAGGAGATACAATCTACCATGATCTTGTTGAATCGTACGTTGGCCCACCACCTAATGAGTTTCGAGGTATGCGATTTTCAATGCATCTAAAATTACCTTATAATTATATACATGGAATTGAGATCATTTCCTTACACCAACCTCAATAGCCACAGCCCTATCATGTATTAGAAATATTTTTCATGAATAACATGAGATATTTTCAATGTACAGTTGTTACATATTATAAAGTCGGTGTGAAGAACATTCTGTGAGAAGCAAATTCAAATTCACATATGTGGGGATCCGATGGATTAGAGATAAAATCATGCACAGCGGACTCGGTAATCTTTCGCTATTGAATACATCAATGTTCCATCTGGACCCACGTGGAATTCACACCTTATACATACCGAATATTAGTAGTTAGCTAGACAGAGATATTCCCCATGTACATGCACAGCTGTAATTTTACTGTTGATAGAGATGTGGGAACAGATTGTAGCTAGTTAGACCTGGTAAAAGTTTGACCCAACTTATAAATCCGAATCAATTCAACCTGAAAAAACAGGGTTAGGGTCTCATATTAACTACCTGAATGTTAGAATGATCTGAACTGATCCAACTCGAAAATAGGAGGTTGGGTTGTGTCATGGGCCAATCCATCTACCTGATTGTCAAATTTAATTGGGTCTATTTATGTATTGTTAAAATTTTCCATTTTTAATCTTTTCTATTTAGTTTTTACTCTTTATTGTTTACTCTTTAAATTGTTAAATATTTAAGTTTTTTTTTTATTTTTATTTAGAATTTTAAAGTTAATTCTTTAAATCTTGACATTTTCATGTAATTTATTTTTACATATAGGGTCTAGCATTTATGACAACCCAATCCAAAATTCAACCCAACCCATAATCAACCCGAATGTCTTGACCTAACCCAAACTAATTGCATGGTCTATAATTCGCAGATCCAAACCCGTTACTATTTATTCATTCTATGAATTCTTAGATAAATTTGTAATCCGTTTGAAATTAGAAATATTGGTATTAAAATCTTAAATGCGTATCTCCAACTCAACTGGCAAGGTAATAGGGCTGCAATTGGATCGGATATACTTACATTCAAATTTGATTTTATTGATATTAAAATTCAAATTATGTCAAAATTGATCAAATAATATTCATATATATAAGACTTTGTACCTATCACTAAGTAAATATGTATCATTATATAAAACATTAGCAGATTAGGACAGGCACATGTAGTGATAAGAGATATTTGACAAGAGAGGGGCGGCCCAAACCCAAAAGTTCAAACTCTGGTGGGCCTTCCTGCTGACTTGAAGGAAATAAGTGGCAGTATGCTGTAGGGCCCGGCCCGTATATGGCGTGTACTCCAAATTGGCTTTCTCATTCTCATCGTTACAAGAGGTCACCTGCTCACCTTGAAAGAGCAGCCATCTACACGCTGTCTATATTGTTTCATTTCAATATAGCTGGATCCCACACATTTTGGAAAAGGAAGATGTGTAGTGTAAGATGTTTTGTTATGGGAGAGAGTAGTTATGAATAGTTCTGTCAATTGTATTGGATTTGATCCAATCCGACCCAGTCTTATCCAATTCAATGAATATTCTAGACCATTTTGGATCAGTTGACTTCAATGCCTGAAATATCCAATCTGTTCAAATTAGTTTTAATTTAAATTGGTTTCAATTCAAATTTGATCCATTGACACCGATATTTATATTTCTATTAATAGACTGGATATTGATTCTATCTGACCCAATCTAATATAAATCCATTATGGATGGACTGGGTCCATTCCAATCTAATAAGTACTTTAGATTGGACTGGTCTAATTCAATATGCCTTATTGATCTGTCCAATCCGTCTAAATTGATTTTGATTTAAACGGTCCAAAACCAGAACATTGACACTCCTAAGTCCTAACTACCAATGGACTCCAAAGGTTAAATACTGGAATTCAACATCCATTTGGATCATTCTGGATTTGCATATTGGAGCTTGCATCTAAATAATAGACAAATTGGAGGTAGATTTAACTCCATATAGTTTGATTAGAAATTATTATATATTATACAAAATCAATTAATTTTTAATTTATCTATAATTTACTGCCGGTGGATTTGGATCCAAACCGAATCTGATTACAGCATTGATAAAGTTAAAGTTGGTAGACGGGGATGGCAATTTTACCCACAAAACTGGGTCTCCGATCTGAGCCACCCCGAACAAGGTGGAGTTTCCCCAGTCACAAATGCATATTGGTCGGGTTTTGGGAATTTTTTTTTGCCTCGGACTGGAGACAGGGCGGGGATGGGATCTGCTTATAAATCTCCGAACCCGCCCTGACCCTGATTGTGAATTATAAATATACCCTTTTATATATAATGTATTAAGGTATTAGGTTAGGAGTTAGGACTTCCGCCTGTTTCGTCTTCCTTCAACCTTTGACATACAAGGACTCAAAGAGTCACGAGTCTTCCTTCAACCTTCGCACAACCATTAATCGCCAGGCGCCACCGCCACCGTAGCACAGAGGAACCATCGATTGCCACACGACCACATTGATTCACTCTTCAGTCTTCATCTTCGAGACTTCTCACTTTCTCAGTCTAGTAGTCTTTTTTCGATCTTCACAATGAATCAATGATTCACTCTTCTTCCTCTCTCTCCATTTGTAACAGATCTAACAGCCCACTTTGTAATAGATCAACAACGGTTCTTAACTTTTTCTTCTTTTCTTTTTCTGACAATAATAGATCGCCGGGCGCCACCACCACTGTAGCAGCAAATTTCCCCGTCTTCCTTCGTTCTTCGATCTTCACTGCATTGTGGGATAGGTACGTGTCGAGGATTTCCCATCCCTGACGGGGCCAGAGATGAGGGTTGAATCTTTACCCGACAGTGGGGATGGGTGCAAGGATTTTAACCACGGGGTGGGGATAGGGAGGAGGGCCCCGCCCCATACCCATCTCGTTGCCATCCCTATCGGTAGAGAAAAAAGTTGCACTTCTGAGTTATTGCAACTCCAGCATTAGGCTTCATAGTATATATATATATATATATATATATATATAGTTGTATGATGATAAGCATGGCCTTTTCTATTTCAAATTATTCTTTATTTCCACGTTATGATCCTGTTAGGTTTGCAGGAATAGGGGTTTAAAATCAAACATTCGAATGACATTCCCTCTCATTCCAGCTGATTTCAATTCTTCCAACTACGAACCTAACTGACCCGATATGTATAGCCAGCCTTGTTTTGCTTGATGTCCTAATCTCAAGTAAAGCTATCATCAAGTTGCTCAGATTGACGTCCCAACTTCCAATATTACCTCAGCCATCTTCATAATTGGGTATCCCTTTCCCCCTACTATAGGGTTTAAATTTGGGCGGAGTGCAATCAAATTGGGTTGGTTTCGGTTATTTTTTGCTTTACAAGGTTAAAATCATGTTACCTAAATGCTGTGTGACACGATAGAAGTCACCAACTTTGAGAAGATGTCAAAACCGGCCGAGTAGCTTGTGCACATGTACATGCACGTGGGGCTTGCACACAAAAGTCATAGGAGCCACTCAACCCTTAGAAGATGTCAAATCTTCCCACGTGTGAATCCTTTGTTATATTCGCATGATGTCAAATCTGATGTACCAATGGAGACTAAAGACTAATTGAGGAGTGGTGGAGGTCGTGTGAACTGCAGGACTATAATGTACCCTACCATCATATCTATGTGAAGTTAAAAGGTTTAAAGTATTAAAAAAGGTAAAGTGTATCCGAAAGATAATTTTAAGAGATATATTGGGATATACTTGGGATGCATAGAGATATGGACGAAAAATTAAGATTAAAAATATATTACTAATTATGTTTACAAATTTTATATGATTGTAAATAAGTCATTTAAATGTAAAATATCATAATTTAATGATTTATATAAAATGTAATACATCGGGACATAATTATTAACCGCTGTAAAATGATGGAATAATTAAAATGTAAAAAAATAAAAAGTGAATGACAACTTTCAAAAACCAATATAATTAATCTTTATATTTATTATTATATAAATTTTAATAATTAATTATAGCATTTGTTAATAAACACTTGTCACTCATTAAGAAAAGTGAAAATTTACTTAAAATTAAAAATACATATAATCATGACAAACAAATATGTGTGGGCCATTGGTGAACTTGTGTTCGTTAAATTCATTTGACCAAGATTCAAATATTGATATAGCAAAAATTTGAAGCTTTTACACTAACAAAACAAAATTAATGAGAAGGAATCATTAATTAAAGGAACTAACGAGAGAAATTGAATTAGGCGCTAAAATTCAAATTTAAAATTAAATTTGCCTTGGAGTAATCGACTAATTAATGAAAGAGAAATTAGACTTAAATAAATGACATTAATGAGAGATTCGGTATTAAATATGGATTAATGAAATTAAGGATGAATCAAAATGATCACATGTATCAAACTATTTCGGTCTTGTATTGGCCGATACAAATCTGATACGAATGAAAAGAAACGGAACAAATGATTTATACATATTCCGCGTATCAGGTTCTTGTTAGAATGATACATATTGGCCAATACGTTACAATATTTTGAACTTTGTTGCTGACTGTAGAGTGAGCATTTGGGTTTATTCTGTTAAAAACCGAATTGAATAAATCAAAATTTTAAAAATCGTATTGAAACTAAATTATAGAAAAACCGAAATAACCAAAACTGAAATTTTTGGTTTGATTTTTGTTATTTCAGTTAAAACCAAATTTTAACGGTATATACTCTATTATATATTATAACATATAATATATATTAATATGTAAATTTATAATATTTATAATATATGTTATAAATATATAACATATTATATATTATATATTACATATTATGTATTATATCTTATATCTTATATATTAGATTTTATATATAATAATAGAACGTTTAGTTAATTTGATTAACCGAATTTCAAATTTTAAAAACTAAAACCCAAAACTGAATTAACCAAAAGCTGAAAATATCAAACCAAAAAAAAATCGAAACCAAAATTTTCGATAAACTGAATAATGCTCACCCCTAGCTGACTGGGAGGCTTGGGATGTATTCTCTTATCCACATTCTCCTCTTTCTTTCTGTAGCGCTATTCTTCCTTTATATTTAAGTGTAATTTGTTGAAATGATTTCTGTTTTCTAGTCAAGCTACCCCCCCCATCTCGTATTACTTCTAATTTGATTCAAAAAAATTCCCCCATCTTGTGTAGCTCATCTTGATTTGATTTAAAAAAAAAAAAAAAAAAATTCTTGTGCATTCTGGCTTGGGTTCGACTATGATATCAGAAGGATATGATATCTGAAAAATTTTTGACAAATCAACTAGTATCATAAATGTGATAGTCAATCAGGTGTCACTACAAGGAAAACGATCAAATCCAATGGACGTAGGACCGCCGACTTAGATCTCTTCGGACCGCCGCCTTGGTTCCATCAAAATGTTGCATCCATTTTTAGGCGGCGATCTAGACCACTGGCTTAGATCTCTTTGGACCGCCGCCTTAGGTTAGTCAAACTATTGTTTTTGTTTTTAGGTGGTGATCTAGACCGTCGGCTTAGATTTCTTTGGACCACCGCCTTAGGTCTTTTTTATGTCTAAGGCAGCAGTTGTATGACCACCGCAACTTTGTCTTTTTTTTTCATTTTTTGTATCAATTTGATTTCTACATTTTTTTATAGATCTCATGGCAGATAATACATGAAAAACAATTTAAATAAAAAAAAACTTTTAATTAAATTATTAATTATTATAATATCCAAAACGAAACTTAAATACAATATCCAATTGACATATAAAACGGTACAGTGCATTTAAAAAAATCTTCTTGAATAATATAACACATCTTCATATTTAACTCCAACACCCACAGTTGCAGCAACAGTAGAGCCACCCTTCTCTTATCAGCTCTTCTTTACCACTTTCTTCCAACCTAACAACTTGAGCAAATCTATTGGTCATCTGTTTTATGAAGTCACTAGATAGCGAGACTGGATTCCGGTGCTCATTGCCACCAACAACAAGGACAACCATCAAGCTGGCTTGTTGTTTCTTCCTTTCCTGCATGGCTTTCTGGTGATCCTCGAAAAAATTGAAATCACCCAAGATGGACATATCAATTTCAACAATTCTTGGAAATGTTCAACATTTCAATTCCTTGTTCCAATTTGACCTGCAAAAAATACTGGTATTAGATAGGAAAAGAAACTAAGGTTGACATGAAAACCCACATGGGCACTACATCAAAAGCAAACAAATAAAACACAAATCCAGGTAGAAGTCTCAAGGAACAAGAAGGTTCAACTGAACTGATATTGCAGAATTCAACAATTATGACATGATAGTACAGCTTTCTTGGTCCCATTTTCCTGTATCATTCACTCGTTATCAAGCATGGGGATCTTCCCTATAAATTATCTCAACACTCCCTTTAATTCAATATAGGTTTTCACCCATCAATTGTAACCGCTCAAAAAAATTGGCTCAATCAAGGTGTATTCTTATCAGAATACAAGAATTATCAATGGTATTTCCATTAACGACAAAACCACCAACAGGTGAATAGCCAATATTCATTGTGGATATCAAACTATGAATAAGAAATCAAAGGGATAACGCAACAAGAAAAGCCATACTAACAATGTCTCCCAAAAAATAAAAGGAAATCAATCAAATCAAAAAATTAAATCTATAGTTGAAACAAAAGAAATCCATAGAGGCACGTATTGTCCAATGGCCATAGATATGATGTAATAAAAAAACCTAAATATTTAGCATGCATTGGAAAATTCTTTAACTGTGCATCAAATTGAAATAACTTACTGTCAACTCCAAATCTGAATTTTCATGAATTTCTATACAAGAAATTCCTCAAAAAATCGATGTTAGCTTCAAAGAGAATAAATTCACATCAAACTCTGCATCCAATTGAAATAACTTACCGGTAACTCCATATCTGAATTTTCAGAAATCTCTATACTAGAAGTTCCTCAAAGCTTCAATCCTTCTTCAACCATCATCAAACTGTCCCTAAATTCCTTCTCTACCAGAATCTAGAGTTTAGGTATGCCACTATTCACCTTATCCATACAGATGCTTATGTCACCTATATGAACAATGATTTTAGCAGATTCCTTGGTCAATTAATATGTGTTTTCTATTCTTCGATAGCCCTTATAAAAAATTCAAACCCAATTTAATGCAGCATTAAAAGCCTCACTAAATTGTTCTCCATTGCATGTGCCATTGCTTTCAAAAGTAAAGAAACTAGCACCAGTGTTCAGGCTACTGTCAAGATGGTGGTTAATGGTAGGAAAAGCTATACATGAAAAGAGGAATAGAGCTTGGTGACAGAGCTCGATTCATTAACATGTGCAACCATCAGTTCTGCAACATAGCAATAAATTAATGTTATGTTAGTTCAAGTAATTTGATTCGTATCATGTTATAAAACCAAGGGTGGCAGAGGATCAAATTTGATTCGTATCAAGCAATAAATTAATGTTAGTTCAAGTAATTTGATTTGTGTGTTTTTGGCAATAGCCTCAGACAGAAAAGCTGCAAGTTCTCCCTTCCAATATAGTTTCGAAGTATCTGTACAGTACAAGAAAACATCAAGGATCAAATGGAGGTCTGAAATTATATTTCGAAAATAAAGTAAGGCTGTATAGCTTTGCCATTTCAGCTCTTTATCTTGACCAAGTAAAGAAAGCCAAATTCCATTCTGAGTTTACTTGTGCAAGTTTCAAGCAAAAGTCAATGAATTTTTTAAATTAATATTTTGAGTTCTATCTAGGAACTTTGTCATACATCATTAAATATGCAAACACACATACCTGTACAACCGCCTATATACCTGCCACCTGTTAAGAAAGAAACTGAGAACCTCAGAGATTACTCTAAAGGAAAATCAAAATGATAATGAGAGAACTTATTAATGCCTTATTTCAAAACAAAAGTAAATCCCAGGCCGTAGGAAGTAGGATAAGTTAGTTTAGTTGACTACATTTTCCTTCTTGTTCTCTAATGGAAGTGGTCCCCATCATTTTCCCACTATAAAGACAAGTAACTAATTGAAAATTTGTATCTTGTATACTTATTGTCATCTAAGAAACCCTTGCAGGCATTTCCCGCACGCATTTGCTCTGCAGCAGTCCTTTCAAGCCTTATAACTAGCATAATATTATGGTTAATAATCTAATAATTACAAAATGTATTTGCAAACAAACACAAAATAGATAAATAGAAGCCACATATAGTATAGAACTTGGTCTTCTAGTAGTTGAAATTCAGAAAAAAAAAAAGAAAAAAATACACAACCCATTGTTGGCAAACTACTGAGAACTGCACTAACATTGACTTACAAGTATATTGAGGGCATTTGTATATATTCCTACAACCTGTTCATGTCAGGCAAAACATTACCGTGTGTGAGAAACAGCACTCCAGAACCAAGAATTCATTGATAAGAGCCCATAGATATGCCACAAGGTGGTGTACTCATAATATGTCTTCTTATTTGGCCTCAGAGGCAATTTGTAATACAGCAAAATGAAAAAAAGACAGCCATCCATGGAACTGTATTTCAAGGTATAATGTAGAAAGTGCCACAGAAACAGGCTCCTGAAAACATGAATAATGTCTCTTTTTAAACTATTCTCTTATCATTTTACTAGAGGCAGGTAAAGCAGACAAAAAATTAAGATTTAAGAAACTATTGATTTCAAAGTGGCACTCAAATATACAAATACTAGGATACTAGGATTCAAACCTGAATGCCAAGACACACCAGAAAGGCCACTTTCCATGATATTTGACTGGTTTGTTACCGAGTTTCTCTCTCTCCCTTTCTCTATCAAGCATGGTACCGACAGTCACTCACAATCCCACTGTTTCCACCTCAGATATAGTGGTTCTTGCATGTACCATGGACCATCAACAAGGATCCCATCGGATGAGAACCTGCAGTGCTGAAAACATGCATGTATCCCCAACACAACCAGTCTTCTCACACTGCTCTACACAAGACCTCGAATCCAAAATTTTATTATGAAATTATAATTATAGGCCTAAAATCCAAAATCCGAAAGCTTTGGAATATTTGGGGTTTCTTTCACTAGTAAGTTATAACAATAAATTTCTCATTTGTTTTCTCTGATAAAAAACCACATATGACAGAGGAGGAAGAAAACTATTAAAAGAATGATTAGAGCTTACCTTCTCTTGCTCGAACGAACAGGTCAGTGCTTGCTTCCCAGAAGTTTCCCCTTCTAAAGCACAAAGGACCCCTTCTCAAACGAAGAAGTCTGCTACCTTGAATCGCACAAAACTGATTCTGCTCTGCAATTTATCTTGCTCGTGAAGAAAAAAAAGCTTTTCTGAATCACAACACTGATTCTCCTCTGCGATTTATCTTGCTAGTGAAGGAGCCTTCGCGCGGGAGAAGGAAAATTTTCCCTCCCCGCATTTGGTTGGTCTGTCCAATCGGAATTTATACCGGTTTTAATTCCGGTTTGATTATAAATCCGCCGAAGGTATTATTGTAGACCGCCGCGTGAGCCATATGTTTATTAGTATTAATTACTTAAAATAATTAATTTGTCAAATTTTAATCGAATAGAAATTTAAATATTTAATCAAATTTGAATGCACATACTAATTTTTATTATTTATCGGATATCAAATCAAATTCAAATATCAAATTTTCATATTGTCTAATTCCATTCGTTTATATCCCTAATTAAGGTATTTGGAAGGATGCTTTCATCGAGACAAATAATCAAATTATTCTGCTTTTATATAATGACAAATGGAAATAATAGCCCACAAAAGCAAAGCATATTTATATCATGAACTATTACCTAATTAAATTTCAAACAATTAATTAATTAAATCTATGTTCATACAGCAACAGATACATTTAGCATTTGGAGAGAGGTGGGCCACACAAGCAGAGATTATGGGCAAACGATTGAGCAGGGAACTGTTGCATCTTCCCACCAAATGGAATCTTTCCACACAGTCGATTATAACTCAAATCCAGCTTTCTCAGAGCATTCAATTTGGTGATCTGCTTGGGAATTTTCCCCCGGATTCTGTTGTGTGCCATTTCCAAAACGTTCAGCTCTTTTGGAAATCTCACCTTCGACAAATCAAACTCGAGATGGTTATCGGACAACATGATCGCGCGAGAGGTTGAATTCTCCTTGAATAACACCGACGGGTCCCCAGTGAGCTTGTTATCCGAAACATCGATCACTCTGAAGTGCAACTTCCCTAACGATTTGGGTATTTCACCGCGTAGATGGTTGCCATTTAGGAGGAGAGAGAAATCCTCGTTCTTGTCAGAATTAAATCTTCCGAATGAGTCGGGTATGCTTCCGGTGAGTTTGTTCGACGAGAGATCAAGAGTAGTTAGTTTCTTGAGATCTGAAAGGGAAGCTGGGATGGGTCCAGAAAGATGGTTGCCGCTCAAATTTAACAAGTCAAGGTTTTTAAGCTGGCGGAGGCTACCTGGGATCGACCCAGAAAGCTGATTGTCGGACAAAATGAGGTACCTGAGGTTTTCGAGCCTGCCAAGGGAAGCTGGGATTGGTCCAGAAAGCTGGTTGCTGGATAAATCGAGATTCTTGAGCTTGTTTAGTTGGCCGAGGAATCCTGGTATGGGGCCGGAGAAAGTGGTTCCAGATATCTTGAGAATTTTCAGGTTCTTTAATTTGGTGAATGAGTAGGGGATGGGACCATGATGTCAAGGTCTGTAAATGCAAGTTCTCTAAGGTAGGGGAGGTCGCCGATGGCCGCCGGGATGTGGAAGGGGACGTAGATTTGATCAAAGAAGAGTGCAGTGACACGATTGGTATTTGGGTGGCAATCGACATGTTCCCAGTGACAACAGTCTGTCTTGGGAACCCAGGAAGCAAAGTAATCTGGTATGCTAATTAGGGATTTCTTGATTGACAAGAGCGCTGTTTTGTCAGCTGGGTTGCAGCGGAAGGAGGAAGCTGAGAGCGTGGGATATGGAAGAGAAGATAAGAAGACAACAAGGAATATGAGAGAGAGAAGAGAGAAGTGTGAAGAAGACATACTCACACCACTGTTCTTCATCATCAGATACCAATGTTTATCAGTTCTCAGTTTGGATTGAGGAAACATGGAGTGGTCGAGCTTTGAATTTATAGACGTTGTAGTACGGAATATTGACCGGTCATTCATTACTCGTTCGTATTCAATCCAAAAATAGAAAATAGAATGTTTTTCCATGGTTTCTGCTTCCTCTAGCTCATTCCCGTTTACTTCCTTTGTTTGTCTCTTTGATTTCCGTGTGATAGACATAAAATAAATTTATAAAAATAATAGAAAACCCGTCGTTGGGACGGGAAACCAATGGATTCAGAAGAGTTCAGATTACAGAGACTCAGTATATATCAACCAAAATACTTTACCACATTGAACTGGTACTTGAGGATTGAACGGGTCTCGTAAATTTAAAATCCCAACCGTCCATATCGGATAATATAGTATTGTATACTATGTACAGATATAACCACAGATTAAAGAAAGCACATGAAAATGCAGATTGAATGGTGTCAAAACTCAGATTGGGCCGAGCCAGGTCTTAGAGGCCTTCATATGTCAAGCCCATATCAATGTGGAAATGATCAGTTGAACGGGCCTTAAGGTTGGATCCACTATACTAACAGCAGTTCAAGCCAACTGGTTAGGTTACAACATGAAATTCATTAATTTATGATAATGAAGGCACAAACACCACCGAGCGACAACTCGATCATTAAGGAAAATAATTAATTGATATACTTTCATGGTTGAAATGCAAATGCATTCTGAGTTATAATTACTTATATACCCTGTGTTTAAGGAAATTATTTAAAGATATCCTATAATTTCAAAAACTGCTTATATATACCATATTCTTTGGGTCAATTGCTGAAACCTTCCCTCAAGTTTTGGAATGTTGATGAAACCTCTCTTCTTAAGTTTGATGATTGCAATCATTTTCCTTGAACTTTTTGATACAGTTGCAAATAGATCCTCTCTATTAGAAGACAAGAGGCATGAAAATGTCCAAAATATACTCATGTAGTTATCTTGACCAAAATGTTTATTTTCTAATTTATTCTCTTCATATCAATTGCTACCCTTAACCCTTCCAATCTCTTTTCCAAAATCGATTTATTTTTCAAATTTTCCCTTCATATCAATCACTTGAAAGGTAAAATTGCATGATTAGGTCATATGAGATGGGCCTTTTCGCTTGTTGAGTCATCTTGTAGACTAAAAGTCCACCCGTTCTATGAGATGCTCTATTCATTTTTGAATAGTGATGCTTTGTTCTACGAGATGACTCATTTGTTGAATGGGTGGACTTTCAGCCTTTAATTTATGCATAGGCCTTTTTGCTTTGGTTCGGTCTTTGGGGAGTGTGCCATCCTATAGTTACTACATGATTAGGTCTATCCACAATAGTTCTTGCTGTACTAGGAGGATCATTATGTTAGACAGTTATACCCTTGACTCCAATCAAATTAATGTACCTTTTGACATTTATTGTAAATGAATAAAGTACATAATTGATTCATGTCAATGTGATGTATTTCTATGTAATACCCTTAAACTGGACACTTATGAGAGTCGTGTTAGTTTAGAATCTTCACAGCCGTTGGATAGACCTGGGGAGATTTATCTTGCCAAGACTGACACTGATGTACCGCCAAGTTGGTTGGGGTGGCTTGTCTCAACTGTTAGTGTGAGACCTAAGGTACATGCAGTGTGGGTTTTCTTGAAGCCCTGAATCGGACCGAAATTCCAGTATTTCCCTGGACCTTGGAGATAGGTGAGCAAAACTGTAATGTTACACCTGATCCCTATACTCGATTGTGGTATTGCATCAGATGTCGGATTGGGCTGTCTTTGATATGCCAATCAATGATATCCTTAAAGGGGGTCAAAACCTGAGTATGTTGGGACAATTCGAGAATTCATCTGAGTGGGTGATCATAGTGATAGTGATAGGATCAGCCCCTTTGTCGGACAAAGTGAATGATCGGGGATACACTATCTCTAATGGAAACCTAAAACTGTCGGCAGTTGATTTCAACCATTGAAATTTGTTTTTGCAAAATATATTCATATAAAGATATACATATATATTATGGTTTCAAAATGTTTGCAAAAGGTTTTAATTCCCGGGATCCATGTGAGTAGAGAGTGCAACACTATTCCTTGCAGCAGAGGGAGAGGTCCTCTCTTATCAGACAGTGTTTGATCATTATGGGCTAAGAGGTTAAGTGTAAGACCATTGAGGGTAATACCTGATGGGCTAATCTTGCATCAACCCACAGTCCTTGGGTTTTCATAAGGTGGCTGGACCCAATGACCATTTATTGTAAATGTTGGGCCCGTTAAGAGCCCATGGTGATGGACTTAGGGATTCACTATCTCCTATAGTGAATTCAACCAGGCCTTACAAAGGCTAGGTTGAACCCATGTGGCTGATGTGTAGATCAATGTTTGGGTCCTACGCCATGCAAGGAGTGCCAACTGGGCAGCAGGTTAAGAGGTTAAGTGAGCACATAAACTTAATGGACCTAAAGTTCAATTTGAATTGGGTTAACTAGATTAATTAAATAGGGGCAGATATGGGTTTGGATCAACAAATAAGGATAAGAGGATAAGTCTTATCCACTTAAAGAGTTCAGATCCAAATAAAGATTTGCATCAAGAAACTCCTAATTTGATTAGGATTAAGCTGATCTTAAACTACAAATAAGATAATGGATTATCCTTATCACTTAAAGAGTCTAGATCCAAATAAAGATTTGGATCAGGAAACTCCTAATTAGATTAGGAGGTTGTCTCTTTAAGGCTATAAATAAGAGAGCAGGGCGGACATGCAAGACATACCAAACAAGACACAGAAAAGAGCAGAGCTCTTCCCTGTTCTTGCTGCCCCTACCTAGTTCGATCTTCACCCGTGGGAGTGATCAAGAATTGTTCTTGATATTTGATGAATCGATTTTTTGGTGATGTATCAATTTTTTGTGCTAAGTACCTCATCATTTGGTTTGCTTCCAAGTGGCCGATGACTCAGAGGCCGAAGTGAACTTTTGCTGGATGAGGACCTGGATGCCGAGCTGACCAGGCCGAGCTGGGAGCATATTAGGTGCCGAGTTAACTAGGCCAAGCTGGGCAGGTTAGGTGCCGAACTGACTGGGCCGAGCTAGGTAGGTTAGGTGACGAGCTGACTAGGTCGAGCTAGGCAGGTTAGGTGATGAGTTGACCAGAGTGTCAAGCTGCTTATTAGTTGCCGAGCTGCCTATTAGGTGTCGAGCTGGATTGATTATTGAGCTTCGTCGTTCTTTAGAGACCTGCGAGGAACCAATGTCAGAGGACCTGGGGTGGCTAACCCGGCGAGGTCGCTCTGATGCTTAAGTCAATACTCTCATAGTAGATTGCGAGCTAAAATAACAAAGTATGAGAGCTAGAATATGCTTACTTGCCCCCTCATGTCATTGGGGTTGGTGCCTTTATATAGGCATTGTTTGGCGTGGCTTCACACACCATATCTGAGATTTCTGAGAAGTTATCTAAGTGGTCCAAGATTCGCTGAGGTAACCGCCATGCACGTTGACCACCCTCCGGATCGTTCAGCACGTGGGCCAACTTCCAAGGATCGTGGGAGTGTTTGGATATGCATGCCGAATCTGTCGTCGAGCATGTCTCGTAGGTCGCCAGGTCGGTGCCTGGGCCAGGCCGCTAGGTCGCTCCAGGGCCAGGTCATGCCAGAGCCAGGTTGTGCCAAGGCCAGGCCGCCAGGTCGTGCCTGTGCCAGGTTGCCAATTCGCGCCAGGGCCAGGTCGATAGGTGGGACACTATCAACTTTGCTAAGGCAAGTTGTTGCCAAAGTGGTTCCGGGTGTCACCTAGTTGTTCCGAGGTGCCATGTGTCACAATATCATTGAAGGGCCAAATCCACCCTCATCAATATTGTTTCTTGGCAGAAGAAGCAATCTGAAGTCCTGCTCACCAGCCCTCTACTCCATTCTTGCTGAAGAATTCGGTTCTTGCTGAAGAGTCGTCCTGTTGATCCTGCTTCACCTCACACTGTGTCATTTTTAGTGGAAGAAGGTTTTGGTTTTCTCCTTGGGCGTGAACACCTTCATTGGGAGTTACTGCTACTCGGTATCAGGTATATCCCTCTCCTCCCTTTTGGTTTCAGATCTGGTCCAGTTTGGTTCAAGATTGATCCTTGAAAATACAGTTTTCTAAAATAGGGAATGCGATTCCCAGATGGGAGAAAGAGAAATTTTTGAAAATTTGCCCAACCTTCCTGTAGGGTTCGGCCATCCATATGATGAATCACTCATCCCTTCAGTGGTATCAGAGCCCGGTTCAAATCTTGAACCAAATTAAACCAGATCCGAATCTGTGCAAATGGGTAGAAGGTGTTCTACACAATTTGCGCAGTTAACATTTTTCTAGGAAATCAGTTCCTAGTTTTGGGCGAATGATCTGAAATTAAATCTTTATTAATCTGGTTTTATATTTAGAACTGTTCTATATATTTTTCTTGGATTTTGGGCTGTTCATATGGTGGAGATTGAATTCTTTAAATGGCGCAAGAAATCTGCGCACCTACTGATTTATTCTATTCATTCTTGGTATATAATTAATTTTATTTTTTAAATTTTAGACGGAATGTATAGGAATTCGAATATGATGTAATAATAATAGAAAATTAGGTTTTCTATTTTATTTCATTTGAAGTCAAAGCAAAAAGCGCAAAGGAGATAATTTCATAGATTCGGATTCAACGATCTGCGATTTGTAGTTTTGGAAACTGCATACTGCGAATTGATCTTTGTTTTGCAAGGTGCAATCATACAAACAACCCTCTTACTGATTCTTGATTGTCATGCATTAGTTGTTTAATTTCATATCATCTTCTTGAATTGAATCTTGAATTAAACATCAAACCCTAGACCCATTCGAACCAGATTGGACCAAACTGGTTTGATCGAATTTGTGGTTCGATAGGGGGATGTTCTCAGCCTTAAAACTTTCTATATGGGCTGAGGGATTGATGGTCAATTGCAAGATGCAATTCGGCCCACATCTGTAAAACCCAGTTTTAATCTATTAAAACTGCTTTAGCCCAATTCAACATAAATGCTATATGGGCCAAACTGCTCTTTGCAGTTCAACCTATATACCTAGATAATATTAATTGGTAATATTATGAAATTAAAACGGGCTTTATATATGGGTTTTACAGTTATTTAATTGATTGGATCAGTTGTGGATTTCATGCATGTGATGTATGGATGTGTGATGTGCTACGTTCATGGGCCATAAGCACTTGGACCATGATGATTCAATAGTGGCTCTTACACACATCATGGATGAATGCACATCATTGCCATGGTGTCCTTAAGATCATTGGATGATCTCCCTGCGTGGTGGGCCCCACACCAGCTTCCTCCCCAAGAGGAATCGTGCGAAACCCTAGCCATTTAGGGCCCATCTAAATCTGGCATTATGAAAGCCAGTGGGAGTCACTTTGGTTTGACCTAAATCAGATCTAGGGAGTTTTTCGATCCCTCCATTAAACATAAGTTCATGTGATAGGGAATCTCAATAATGAATTCTCTAAAGGCCTTCCATTATTAGTATGAAGGTTGATTGTATTGGTGGGTGGGGATGCATCATAAAATTGGGCTATCCATCTGCTAATGCATTTGGCTGGATTGCTTCATGAGATGATAGGGGCATCATAGACCGATGTGGGAGGGGCCTATCCTAAAATGGAAGACTCTCTCATGGTACCTTGGCGTTTATGAACATCATGGGTGAGCAGTTACTGGACAGAAAGGTTTAACCTAAAATAGTTATGAACCTTGTTTGACAAAGGCCAAAGGGAAAACTCATAAGATGAGTCGATGATATCCTTCATAGAAGATGGTGGGGTTTTGCAGTTGAGACAGTTGGCTCCATGCACCTTATGTGGTTTCCCACATTTCCAGAGACACAACTGTCTCCGTCACTAAGATTGGAGGGAATCTCAGAGATGCCCAAAATGGAAATGGAACATAGATTAAAAGCCCTTTCTATGTGATGACATGAATCAATTAGGTTGTGGACTTACAAATCTGCCTTGCCTTTACCAGAAATGGCAAACGGAAACTTCACCAAATTGTTGGATGATAACAAACTCAAGGGCCCTAATTATGTTGATTAGTTTCGAAACCTTATGCTGGTTTTGACATCCGAGAAATTGGACAAAATTGCTAAGAACCCTACTCCGGATCGTCCGGGTGACAGGGCTTCTGAGGCCCGAAGAAGAGAGTATCAAGAATGGGAAGAGAAAAACTCTCTTGCCCGGTGTTATATTATATCCACTTTAGACAATCCGATACAATGACAATTCGATAAGATCGAAGTGTCCAAGGATATATTGGATAGTCTGAAGACTATGTATGAAGAGCATAACCATTCTACTTGACAAAAGGTCTTAAAATTTTTCATGACCGCACAGATGACCGAGAACCAACAAGTTCATGACCATTGTCTAAAGATGATGGGTTACATCAATGAACTGGAGGCTCTCGGGTCAGGGCTAGATCATGACACTAAAATTGATGCTGTCCTCAATTCCTTACCTCCGTCCTTCAATCAGTTTATCATGAATTACAATATGAATAAGCTAAACGTTAGCCTTCAGGAACTCAACAATATGTTGCAGAGGGCTGAAGAACTGATTAAGAAGGATAAGCTGATAGCCATGCTTGTTGAAGGTGGAAAATCGAGCAAGAAAAAGCGGAAGGCTAAAAGGAAGGCTCAAAAGAAGGGTAGCAAAACTAAAAAGCAAAAGAAATATAAGGCATCAGATGCCTATCACTTTTGCAAACAGACCAACCACTGGAAGAACTGTCCTCAATTTCTGGAGACTAAGAAGCAAGGTAACTTCGAATCTTTTATCATAGAAACCAACTTGTTGGTCACTTCTGCTTCCTGGTGTATTGACTCTGGGGCTTCAACTCATGCATGTAACTCACTACAGGGGTTCAAGACAACCAGAAGACTGAGTGACAGTGAAGTGATTCTTTATTTGGGGACTTTTGCAAGTGTTGCAGCTACAGCCATAGGAACTGTAGAATTGTATTTCAGATAAGGAATAATTACATTAAAAGATTGTCTTTATGTACCCAATTTGAGAAGAATTTTGATTTCTGTTTCAAAACTGTGTGCGGATGGTTATTCTATTCTCTTTAGTAATATGATTACAATCAAAAGGAATAACAAATTTCTCGCATATGGAGAAATTGAGAATGATCTCTATATTCTCCATCATTCTCTAGAAACAATTATAGCCGAAACTACGTCAAATAATAACCCCAAGAAAAGAACTTGTGATACAGTTAATCCCACGTGCCTATGGCATTACCGATTTGGCAACATTAACATTGATCGTATCGCAAGGTTGGTAAAGGATGGCCATTTGGATTTTCTAACTGTAGAAGATCTCCCAACCTATGAACCTTGACTTTAGGGTATGATGACGAAACGACCATTTAACGGTAAGTTTGAAAGATCAACAGGCACACTTGACCTTATACATACTGATGTATGTGGTCCCATGAATGTTAAGACACGTAACCAGCACGTTTATTTCAAAACATTTACCGATGATCACTCTTAGTATGGTTACGTGTACCTAATGAGATACAAGTCTGAATCCTTTGAAAAGTTCCAAGAGTTTAGGCAAGAGGTCGAGAAACAGTTAGGGAGACACATTAAGGCCCTTCGATCAGATCAAGGAGGCGAATATCTCTCTGACGAATTCAGGGACTACTTAAAGGAAAATGGGATAGTTTCACAACTAGCTCCTCCTGCTACACCACAATTAAGCGATGTGTCAAAGAGGAGGAACCAAACTTTATTGGATATGGTCCGATCACTTCTCATACACTCGGAATTACCCACATCCTTTTGGAGTTACGCATCAGAGACTACGATATACGTGCTGAATCGGGTTCCAACCAATTCTGTTCTGAAGATTCCCTATGAGCTTTGGACCGGTAAGAAACCAAGTGTTAGACACTTGAAGATTTAGGATTGTCCGACACATGTTAAAAGAACAAGTGCTGACAAATTGGAATCTAAAACCAATCGTTGCCTATTTGTATGTTACCCAAAAGGCTCTGTAGGGTATTTATTCTATGACCCAGGAGAGCAGAAAGTATTTTGTAGTCGAAATGCTCATTTCTTTGAGGAAGATTACATCCTGAACAATGATTGTCAGGAAGTTGTTCTTAATGAAGTGAGGGGGTAGTGGGATATGTCCCACAAATTCTAGTTAATAACCAACATAGGAGATCTACCCGGGCATCCAGGCCTCTAGTTATTACGGCTATGACCAATAAAGTTAGTTGGTGGAAGCCACGACCAGGGAGGAGGATCCCGTGACTTATATGGAAGCTATATTGGACATAGATTCCTTAAAGTGGGTAGATGCCATTAGAGTTGAAGTGGACTCAATGAAGGCCAATGGAGTCTGGACTCTAGTAGATCTTCCCCCTAGGGTAAAAGCAATTGGTTGTAAATGGATCTGAAAGAGGAAGAATGGCCTTGATGGTAAGGTTGAAACCTATAAGGCTTGTCTTGTGGCGAAAGGGTACACTTAGAAAGAGGGAATCGATTATGAGGAAACCTTTTCGCCCATGGCCATGCTTAAATCCATTAGGATCCTACTAACTGTAGCAACATACCATGAGTACGAGATTTGGCAAATGGATGTCAAAATCGCGTTCCTGAATGGAGATCTTATTGAAGATATCTATATGTAGCAACCGCAAGGTTTCACAACTGTAGGTTAGGAACACATGATATGTAAACTCAATCAATTCATATATGGACTTAAGCAAGCTTCTAGGAGTTGGAAGATTCGGTTTGACTCTACTATCAAACGGTTTGACTTTGAGCAGAATCCGGATGAGCCCTGTGTTTACAGGAAGACCAGTGGGGATAATGTTACATTCTTGGTTTTGTATGTAGACAGCATTCTACTCATTGGGAATGATGTAGGAATGTTGACTGCGGTGAAAGTATGGCTTTCACAGCAATTCTCCATGAAGGATCTTGGAGAAGCTTCTTATATCTTGGGACTTCAACTCTATAGAGATAAATCGAAAAGGATAATAGGATTATCCCAGTCTACTTACATTGATAAGATAGTCAAAAGATACAGTATGGAGAACTCAAAGAAAGGAAATGTTCCTTTCAGGCATAGAGTCACTCTTTCCAAGGGTATGTCTCCCAAGACACCTGAGGAGATTGAGGGCATGAAAGAAGTTCCCTATGTCTCTGCCGTAGGGAGCATCATGTATGCCATGCTGTACACTCAGCCAGACATTGCTCAAGCCGTGAGTGTGGTAAGTAGATACTAGTTTAACCCATGACAAGAGCATTGAACCGCTGTGAAAAACATATTGAAATACCTTCGAAGGACAAAAGAGTTTTGCTTGGTATTCGATGGTAGCTCACTACAAATCATCGAGTATACTGTTACTGACTATCAATCAGATCCAGATGGTAGAATGTCTACATCTGGTTACATCTTCACGATGGGGCCCTGAATAGTAAAAATAGCAGATTCCACAACCCAAGCCGAGCACATTGTCGTAAGCGAGACTGCCTAATGAATGAAGGTGTTCATTCTGGAATTTGGAATTCGGCACATCACCCATTCCACTGTTGTGTGACAACACTAAATGTATGGGAGATTGATGTTAAAAGGTAGCATCAGCGAAGAATGTGATAGACCCATTAACTAAGCCACTGACATAGAAAGTGTTTAAGAAACACGGGGAAAATATGGGACTCCGACTTGTACCCGATTAGACCTAAGTGCAAGTGGGAGCTGTTAGACAGTTATGCCCTTAGCTCCAATCAGATTGATGTACCTTTTGACATTTATTGTAAATGAATAAAGTACATAATTGATTCATGTCATTGTGGTGTGTTTTTGTGTAATACCCTTAAACTGGATACTTATGAAACTCGTGTTAGTTTAGAATCTTCATAACCGTTGGATAGATCAAGGGAGATTTATCCTGCCAAGACTAACACTGATGTACTGCCAAGTTGGTTGGGGTAGCTTGTCTCAGCTGTTAGGGTGAGACCTGAGGTACATGTAGTGTGGGTTTTCTTGACGCCCTGAACCGGATAGAAATTCCAGTATTGCCCCGGTTCTTAGAGATAGATGGGCAAAACTGGAATGTTACACCTGACCCCTAGACTCGATTATTGATGTGTGGCTCATTGTGACACTAGCAAGTGCACTAGCCGCTCAAGTAATAGAGTAGTGAGTAGAGTATCGTCCCACGAGGACTTATGTAGCAACTATTAATAATAAATCAGTCTACTATTATCTGATTAACCGAAATGTAACACTAATGAAAATCTGAAACTCTAACTACAAAGTTATTTCTAACACATTGGACCAAACACCTTGTATGCAAGTGAGGAGACAAGCTAAAGATGCATAGAAAAATAAATTCAGCAACTAGTTTTCTAGGCAATTCGAGTAGAATAGGATTCAGCCTTGGTTTGGTGAAATCCCAAAGCAATGAACAACCTCTCTCGAGCGCATGTTCAACTTATGCATGAGTGATGGTCCTTATATCTCTATCAAGGATCTAATCACCATGCATGCATTCAGATCTTAGCAATTCTAGGGATTCATTTTAGCTGGATGATCATCAACTCAGCTGAAAGAACACCAACCGAATTGTGCAAGTTATATCTAACCTTGCACTCAGTTCGGCTCTTGATTGGCAGATCTGAATTCTTAAAGTCTTTCTCTAGCACTCTAGGAATTCCAAAAAAGATGAGCATTTCGGCCAAATTGAATTAAAGCTACCTGAATTCTTTCTCAAGTAATTTAGGTATTACAAGTTCATGATCTGAAATCACAGATCTGATTTTATAGAATAGCAGTTCGGATCTCACTATTTCATGATCTGAATTTACAGATATGAGATTGGAAAATAGCAATTCAGACCTTGTAAATTCATGATCTGAAATTTCAAATTTGAGATTTCAGACTAGCAGTTTGGCCAACAATCCACAATTAAAATTCCAAACAAGAAACTTCAAGATTGAATCTACTTTACTC
>NW_010729116.1:1788336-1803154 GCF_000365185.1 Nelumbo nucifera | reverse complement strand
TGATGGGCTAATCTTGCATCTGCCCACAGTCCCTGGGTGTTACAAGGTGGCTTGGCCCAGGGACCACTTAGGATAAGTGTTGGGCCCATAGAACCCATTCGATGGGTTTTAGGGGGTGCACTGTCTTTAACAGTGTATTCGGCCAGGCCTTGTAACAAAGGCTGGGTCGAACTCATGTGGTTGGTGTGTAGATCAATGCTTGGGTCTCACGTCATACAAGGAAGCCCAACTGGGCAGCAGTTAGGACGGTTAAGTGAGCACATAAGCCTAATGGGCCTAAAGCCCATTTCGAACTGGGCTATTCATTTAGTAAATTAAAGGGGCGAATTCTGAGATAGATTAGCAGATATGATAGGGTCTTAATCCTATCCACTCAGAGAGTCCAGATCTGAATGTGATTCAGATCTAGAAACCTCCTAATGAGATTAGGAGAAAGCTAATCHAATMTGCAGATAAGATAAGGGTTTATCCCTATCACCTAAAGAGAGATCTTATCCAAATATGATTTGGATAAGCTGCTCCTAATTGGATTGGGAGCTGATATTTCTAGGTTAACAAAAGGAGAAGGGGGCGGCAACCTTTAGAAAAGACATCAGATTTTCTTTAGTGCAAAAATCAAGAAGAGAGAATTCTGCACCCTGCGAATACTCTCTTGCCACCTTCTTGTTCTTTCCGCCCTGTTTTCCAGTTCGATCTCCACTTATGGGAGAAGTCAAGATTAGATCTTGACATTAGTTCTATGAGAAAGGATTGAAAGGAAGCTGTGCTCACGTACCATTCTACTGATTCTTGCGAAGGACAGAGTTCTTAGGAAGAACACTGTTGATTCTACTCCATCCTGCACTGCGCCATCTTCAGTGGGAGCAGTCTTTGGATCCTTCCTTGGGCGTGAACACCTCCGTTGGGAGATAYTACTTCTCCATATCAGGTATAATYCTCTCCTACTCCTTTTTGTTCAGATCTGATTCAGTTTAAGGTTCAAGAATGATCCTTGAAAATATGATTTTGTAAATAGGGAATGCGATTCCCAGTTGAAGGGAGAGAAAAATTTTTGAATTTCGCCCCTTATTCCGCAATCTTTGGGCGTCCATGGGATGGATCTCTCATCCCTTCATACGAAAGACCCAAAATGGAGGTGGGTTGGGAGGAGAGGGCAACAAAACATGTCTCTATTTCTCCTCACTTGGATTCTCCCCCTGAGGAGAAGCAAGAAAGAAAGGCACATCTTTAAAGAAAGAAACATCCATAAATACAAAGTACTTTTTGGAAATAGGGTCAAAGGAATGATAACCTTTTTGGGAAAGGGGATAACCAAGGAATACACAAACAATGGCTTTGGGATCTAATTTACTACGGGTAGGTGATAGGAAAGATGAGTTGATGAGGGGACTTATACCCCAAAAGACAAGATGGCATCCGATTGATAAGATAAGTCGCAGTCATAACAGCATCCACCCAGATCCTTTTTGGAACATTCATGTGTATCAACAACCCTCGAGCAACCTCTAAGAGATGATGATTCTTTTTCTCTGCAACTCCATTCTATTGAGGGGTTCGAGCACAAGAACTACGATGAATAGAGCTACAAGTTTTAAAAAATTCTGTGAGGTCACCATGAAAGTACTCTTTGGCATTGTCTGTTTGGAAAGTTCGAATCTCCATTTGAAATTGTGTGTATACCATACGTTGGAAGGCTTTCACAAGTTTTGGAACTTCGTCTCGAGGGTGCATAGGGTACACCCACGTATATCAAGAGAAGTCATCAATGAAAGATATAAAGTATCTGTAGCCATGCTCTGTTGGAATATTTACAGGTCCCCAAACATCATAATACACAATGGAAAAGGAAACATCTGATTTTTTATTACATAAAGAAAATGAAGTTCTACAATGCTTGCTTAGCTGACACACTTGACACTGAAAATCATTAATAGAAACAAACTTATACAATTCTGGAAACAAATACTTTAAGGACTCAAAAGACAGATGACTCAAACAATTGTGCCACAAAGTAACCTGACTTTTATTTGACTGACTTAAAGACTCTGAGGCCGCAAGACCAACTCTATTCTCCAGCACATAGAGGCCATTCACCGTGTTCCCTTTACTAATCATTCTCCCGGAGGCCAAATCCTGAAAGACACAAGATTGAGAAAAAAAAGTTACTGAGCAGTTGAAAGAGTGTGTAATGCTGCTAATAGATAGTAAATTAATAGGCTGTTTTGGAACATGTAAAACATCTGATAGGGGTAAGCCAAATGGCAAAGATATAGATCCTCGACCAGCAAAGGAGGAGAATGATCCATCAGCTAACCTCACTTTATCTTTGCCAGAAAGAAGGGTGTATGATTGGAAAAAGGTTGACTTACCCGTCATGTGATTAGAAGCACCAGAATCAATAATCCATGGGGATTCAGAGGTATCGGTAGACACATGGAATGTAGAAGCTAAGTTACCTGAGGAAGAGGCAAAAGAGGTTGAAGGAGTGGGTCTAGAATCAGTTTGTGTGAGGCCCTACCATATTGCTTCAAATGGTCATGAAAGGCAGTGATAACATTTTCCTTAAGATTGGACCTAGGGGGGCAATCTTGAGAGTTCATAGTAGTTCCTCCACTCTGCAACTCGTGAGAGGCCAAGTTAGCCAAGGTGAACATTTTCTGATTTGGTTTCTTGTTCTGTTCTTGTGATGATTTCTTATTTAGGTCTTTTGCCCACTTCGGCTTGCCATGCAATTCCCAACATGTCTCCTGTGTGTGTCGGGATTTCTGACAATGAGAGCACCACAGTTTATCCTCATCATCAACCCTTTTCTAACCATCTCCCTTTCTTGATGAATTGATATTACCTCTTGCGGCTAAGGCAATGGTCTCCCCCTTGGGAGGATTCATGGTAGATTTCGTACTTTCCTCGGATTGAACCAACGCATACACCTCTTGGACAGAGGGGAGATCCTTGTTGCCCAAAATTTGAACTCGAATGGGTTCATATATCGGATTAAGTCCCAATAGAAAAGCAAACACCCACTGCTGTGACACTACCTGTTTGCAGGCTTTGGCATCCTTTTCACTCTCCCAGTCAATATTATAATAGGAACCTAACTCTTTCCAGATAGATGTGAGGGCAGAATAGTAGGTGGATAAGCTTCTTTTCCCTTGTTTACACGTTGCAAACTCAGCTTGCAATTGATAGATTCTAGCATAGTGCCTCTATTCGGAGTAAGTTGACCTTGCTTGTTCCTATATTTCCTTGGCTGTTTCAGCCCACGTAAAGTTCTACTTCACTGATGGTAGCATAGTAGTCAAGAGCCATGACATAATCATGCAGTTTTCCTGGTCCCACTTATCATAATCATCCGTACCAGTTTTCCATGTCAAATAATTTCTGCCATCTAAGGGAGTACTGGTCATTGGAAAGCTCATGGAGTCAATACTGTTGTTCATTCCTCCTTGGTTAAAAGAGGCTCCAAAGGTTGTTGAATCTTCAAAATTCATGACTGATGCTCACTAAGACAACAACAATCCCTTCACTTCAGTCAATAAACATAAGTGGACTACACAACCCTTACTTTAAGTTTTCTGACAGTTAGAACACAACCATAGCACTTGCTGCAACACACTCTCACTGATCTAACAGGCCTCTCCAAGGATAATATAAGCCACAAGCATCAGTATTCTGCTGCTGTACTAGCCATCTGAACAAGTTTACAGGTGTAACAAACTTCTCCAAGGCTAATATAAGCCACAAGCATTAGTACACGGTTGTTGTAACATTCAACCAAACCAGGTCACTCATGACCTACAACTAATTCCACAAGTTCACAGGTTTCAAGATCATCCAACCCACAAAGAAAGGGTTAAACCTCCCTTATACCATTTGGTCAAGGCAACCCTCAACCTATTCTTGGTACTAGCACCAAGAACCAAAGAAAGAAAGGTTTAAAAAAAAACCTGTCCAAGTTCAGTTCGGGTGGTTTATGGATTTTCTAGTCCAAGAATAATAAGAGAATAGAAAAAAAGGAGCCCCCAACATCTTGGAAGGACTTAACCAGTCACCAAGAATTTTCTGCAATCACTTAAGTTGATTTCCGCCTAGAACAAGAGAGGGAGATCCAACCGATGAGTTCTCAAGTCCAGAACAATCTTCTGCAATCACTTTCATTGAGTTTCTGCCCAGAACTGGAGAGGGGGATTCAACCGATGAGTTTTCAAGTCCAGAGCTGACTTCGTTTCTTCATTCTCAGTCAAGTGAACACAGAGGAAGTCATCGACAAAAAAAAAAATTTGCAGAGCACCAACCTGCTCTGATACCATGATTTCAGCAAGAAAGATCTTGATCAAGAGATGAGAGGAGGAGAAGAGAAGAAGAAGAAGGAAGAAGAAAGAAGAAGAGAGGAGAGAAGAAAGAGGCAAAATATTTAGACCAAAAAACATAAACTGGCGGTGCCCAAGATTTGTATTTATAAGTTAGGGCGACTACACAAAAAATAAAAGGTTAAAAAGAAAAAAATGCCCCTACGACACATAACTGAGATCACATCAATATGAATTGTGCAGTCATCTTCTTCTCGACTTTCTGTGTGATATAGGACCTGACCCATAGGAAGCCGATTGGTGTGGGTAAACTTCACAATGGGTTGTACGTGTTTTCAGATCACCAGCCATCGGCGAACCACACTACATTTGTTTCATTCGACTTACAGACATGGCATTATATCGATTGGGTCATGCTTCGTATGATCATCTCTCTCTCATACAAGTGTTACATGTTCCACATTCAAATAAAGGCTATTGTGATACTTATAATAAGGCCAAAATGACACGGGTACCTTTTCTTATGCGACAAGCCAGATCTAATTCCTGTTTTGATATCATTCATTGTGACATTTGGGGCAGATATCGTACCTCATCATTGTCTAGTTCTCATTATTTTTTAATAATTGTTGATGATTGTTCATGTGCTACTTGAGTTTTCTTGCTCAAAAATAAATCTAAAACAGCCATTTACTTGTAACAATTTTGTGTTTATGTTAATACTCAATTTCAAGCAGTAGTTCATTGCATTTGTTCAGATAATGGGCTTGACTTTTGTTTGGGCCCAATGAAGTCCTTCTAAGCTTCCCATGGTATTGAACATCAAAAGACTTGTGTTGACACACCCCAACAAAATGGAGTGGCTAAACGAAAACACAGAAACCTACTAGAGATGACACACACTCTCCGATTTCATGCAAAACTTCCTATCACATTTTGGGGAGAATGCATATTGACTGCAACCTATTTAATCAACCACTTACCAACTCTCCTACTATCCAGGAAATCTCCTTATGAGGTATTGTTTGGAAAACAATCAAGTTATGAGCATTTGCGTGTATTTGGGTGCTTATGTTATGCTCAGGTCCATGGTCATGATAAATTCTCTCCACAGTCCACAAGATGCATATTTCTCAGATATCCACATGGTTAGAAAGGATGTCGAGTCTACAATTTGGACACCCAACAAATATTTGTCTCAAGGGATGTTCATTTCTATGAAAATCAGTTCCCATTTGCTCATGGTGATAGAATAATAGATTTTGAGCCACAAAATGTGATGGGACACCTTGAACCCAACCAAATCATTTTGGATGGAACATGGGCCACTTTCAGACCTAGGTCCATGACTGAAACCCATGTTGAACATGTAGAACAGGATCACCCATAACAGCCTGAACATATAGAGGCATCCCAACCTGATCAACATCAAGATCAAAATCCAACTGCACCTTCTAGGCCCAACACTAAGCCCATCAGAACCACTCGGATTCCCAAACATTTTTAGGACTACCTATGTTCCACATTAACCTCCACAACCCATCCATTAATTGGCCTTGTCACATCACAACCCAATGCCTTTACAACTTCATTATTCCAAGTACATGAACCCAAGTCCTATGCTCAAGCTATCTCAGATCCAAAATGGTGTGAAGCTATGGATGTTGAACGAAGCACTTAACAGAAATCAGACTTGGACCCTCATTGATCCACCACCAGGTAAACATCCTATTGACACTGTGGACCATTACAAATCTCGACTAGTAGCCAAGGGCTATAACAAAATTGAAGGCATTGATTACAATGAGACGTATGCTCACGTTGCAAAACTTGCTACGGTACAATGCCTCTTGTCCATTGCTGCTATATGCAATTGGGAATTACATCAAATGGATGTGAATAATGCATTCTTACATGGAGATCTACATGAAGAAGTGAACATGTACCCTCCTCCTGGACTTCTTAAAGATGGTGATACCTGTGTGTGCAAACTACAACGGTCTCTTTATGGGCTCAAACAAGCCTCAAGATAGTGGTTTAAAAAGCTTGCTACAACCCTCTGAACCCGTGGATTCAGTACATTGAGTGCAAATTGTACATTGTTCACATCTTCCACTCAAAATAATTTCATAGTCGTGCTTGTCTATGCTGACGATCTTGTGATCACATGGACAGATCCTACTCAGATAGAAACTCTTAAACAATACCTTGGATCCTGTTTTCACATCAAGGATTTAGGTCTCCTCCACTATTTTCCAGGGATTGAGGTCACACAAACCATAGAAGGCATACACCTTTGCCAAAGGAAGTATACACTTGAAGTACTTTAAGATGTAGGCGTCACAAGCTGCAAGCCCAGCACATTTCCCATGCTTCAACAACAACATTTGGCCCTTGCCTCTAGACCTTTGTTAGCTGATGTAGCTCAATATAGAAGAGTTATTGGAAGATTAATCTATTTGATAGCCAGACGCCTAGACATAAGATTTGCTATTAATGTTCTAACTCAGTTTATGAGTGCTCCACGGCAAGATCATTGGGATGCAGCTGTTCATGTTCTTCGGTGTTTAAAAAGCATAGTTTCTCATGGGATTCTCTTGTTTGCAACAAGTAACTTGACTCTTAAGGCCTATTGTGACTCAGATTGGGCTGGTTGCCCAGTTAGTAGGCGGTCAACCACAGGTTACATTACAATGCTGGGAAACTCTCCTCTATCTTCGAAATCAAAGAAGTAAACCATTGTTTCAAGGTCTTTTGCAGAAGCAAAGTATCGAGCTATGGCAGCTACCACAAGTGAACTTCTATGGTTGAAGCGGTTATTTGCTGACTTAGGGCTACAACATATTCCGCCCATGCAACTACATTGTGACAACAAAGTTGCAATACACATAGCCACCAACCCAATTTTTCATGAGAGGACCAAGCACATTGAAATTGATTGTCAATTTGTGCGTCACCACATCCAATCTCAAGCTATTTCCACCCACCATGTCTCCTCTAAAACTCAACCAGTGGATATTTTCACCAAAGCACTTGGGGGAGATCACTTTCATTCCTTATTATCCAAGTTGGGCATGTCTCTTCCTAATCAAAGCTATGTCCAATTTGAGGGGGAGTCTTAGAAGTTAAACAATTACAAGAATTGGTTTAGCGGTTTCGAAGTTGTTAGAAGTCGTTACAAGTAGCAGCCCACTTGTCTAGCTGTCCAACTGATTCTACTATGGCATGTGTACATGTATAAATATTTAACACCAAAAGTAAAAGAAAGTATTCTTAGTTTTCACTCACACCCGACACTCTTTTCATTCTTCATCGCACAAACACCTCTTGCGATGAACCTTTGTCATCTGTGATAAACTTTCGCATATGTGATAAAGTTTTACACGCTGTAATAGCATTGGATTGAGCGAACTGAAGGCAACATTGGAAATAGGGTTGTTCACGGGTCGGGTTGGATTGGTTTACTGATGTTTTTCCAACCGACCCGACCTGGTCGGGTTACCTGAAATTGAAATCGAAACTGACCCTATGTTAAGCAAAACCGACCTGATCGGTTTGAGTCGATTTGGGTCGGTTGCTGTAACTAGGATAGAGACAACTTAGTTAAGTAGGAACTAAGTAGGCTATAACTACTAACTAGGAACTAACTACTAAGTTGATTCGGTTCGGGTCAGTTTTGGTTTTCACACATGAAAACCGAAACCGAACTGAATTATCGGTTTATGATTTTTTATAACCCGAAACCGACTAGTACTAAGGAAAACCCGGTCGATTCGAATTGGTCGGTTTGGTCGGGTTGGGTCTTCTTATGAATCCCCCATCACTGGTAATCAGCCCCCCTTCTAATTGATTTCCTACATGGTCATTTTAGTTGTTAGTGTTATCTTAAGATAGTTTTAGTAATTAAACACTTTAAACTTGGTGATGAAATGCTTTAATCTAGTATATATAGATTCTTCAATTTTCGATTTTCAATGTCATTGTGTTAGTTTAATTTATCCAATCTGAGTTGTATTTTGCATCACTAAGTTAGGTTAGCTTATTGAAGCAAAAAGAGAAAACAAAAGAGATTCCAAGTACTAGATCATTCGGTATCTAACTCACAGAGGGTATAGACATGCATCAACAGTTGGCTGCGATTCATAGGGGTTACGTCTCAAAGGCATTTTATCAAACACCTAGCAGTCCTTATGAGTCAAACATCTCAACGAACATTACTCAAGAGTGAAGAATAAACAGAATTCATACTACCAAATCCTCATCGAACAACACTTATTAGGAAGAGAGAGAAAAAAAAACTCATAGAACAGTAGCAGAGCGAAACCCCTTGTTTAGACTTTTATGTAGTTTGAAATTGTTAGAGTTGCAGGACAGGATGACAATTGTGTGGAGGTTAACGGTATACGAGAAAAATATATTACAGAACTATGAAAACTGGTAGGTTTTAAAGTTTTATTATTACTATATATATAATTCTATGTTCATACACCGGAAGATAGATTGACCTGATCACTTGCACGTGGGGAGCAGCGGACCACACAAACAGCGATTATGGGAAAATGATTCAGCAGGGAGCTGCCGCATCATTCCACCAAATGGAATCTTGCCACACAACCGATTATAACTCAAATCCAGCCGGCTCAGGGCATCCAATTTGGTGATCTGCTGGGGAATTCTCCCCCAAATCCTGTTGTGTGTCATTTCCAAAACGTCCAACTTCTTTGGAAATCTCACCTTCGACAAATCAAAGCTGAGAAAGTTATTGGACAACATGATCGCACGAGCTGTTGAATTCTCCTTGAATAACACCGATGGATCCCCAGTAAGTCTGTTACCCAATGCATCCATTACTCTGAATTGCAACTTTCCTAACGATTTGGGTATCTCACCGCGTAGAAGGTTGCCATTTAGGAGGAGATCGAAATATTCGATCGGGATTAAATCCCCCGAACGAATCAGGTATGTTTCCTGTGAGTTTGTTGGATGAGAGAATCAGTGTATTTAGTTTCTTGAGATCTGCGAGGGAAGCTGGGATAGAACCAAAAAGCTGATTGCCTCCCAAATTTAAAAAGCCAAGGCTTTTAAGCTGGCGGAGGCTATCTGGGATTGACCCAGAAAGCTGGTTGTCGGACAAAATTAGGTACGTGAGGCTTCTGAGCTCGCCAAGAGAGGGTGGGATTGGTCCGGAAAGCTGGTTTCTGGACAACTCGAGATTGACAAGCTTTTTTAATTGGCCGAGGAATTGTGGGATGGGGGCGGAGATACTGGTTCAAGATATCTTGAGAATTTCTAGGTTCTTCAATCGGGTGGAGTCTGGGATGGTGCCAGTGATGTTGACGTTTGTAAACGCAAGCTCCGTAAGGTGGGGGAGGTCGCCGATGGCCGTCGGGATGTGGAAGGGGGCATAGATTTCATAAAAAAAGAGTGCAGTGACACGGTTGGGATCCCATTTACCCAGCGACAACAGTCTATGTTGGGATCCCATAAGGCAAAGCAGTCAGATATGTTAACCAGAGATTTCTTGATTGACAGGAGTGCTTTTTTGTCAGCTGGGTTGCAAAATGACAGAGGAAGTTGAGAAAGTGGGAGATGGAAGGGAAAATAAAAAAACAAGGAATATGAGAGAGAGAAGAGAGGTAAGTGAAGAAGGTGTTGACGTTTGGTGTGGCTAAGTAATTCAGCCGCCTCAATTACAATTACACCACCAAAAACTGCCACATTTATCTTTTGGTATGAATGTTGTAATAGTCACAATTACACCACAAAAAACTGCTACATTTATCTTTTGGTATGAATGTTGTAACAATAACAATTACACCACCAAAAACTGCTGCACTTATTGTGACTCCTCCATTTCCCTATTTTCTTCTATAAAAGGGGTGCCTCCTGAGGGTAGTAGGAGTATGGAGAGAGAGCATTAGAAGGATGAAAAGATTGGGAGAACTCCATCACCATCTTCTGACAAGATCTGCTCCTACTCTATTTGGATTGTTCTTCTTCTTCACTGTTGCCATTAAGGGTTTCTCTCACACCAGTTCAAAGTAGTCATCTATGCCCTTTTTTTGAGTGCTTCAAGGCTCTGTTAAAGGCATTTCGGCACTAGTAAGGTGGTCAGTTTGTAGTTCTCTCATCAAGGACATGAATAAACATGTTTTCTTTTTTCTCCCGTGGATGTAGGTCTCTTTGACCGAACCATGTAAATCTGGTGCCATCTTTACCTTTCTTTTGCTCTTATTATTTGCTTTATAATTCATATATTCCTCAATTATTTTTTCTTGTTTGCCATACTAATTAATCGGTAATTCAGAGTTTAATCCTAACAAACTGGTATCAGATTGGGATTATTACCGATTAATTTTGTTACTAATGGCATCAATGAAGTTTGACATTGAGAAATTTGATAGATTTGTGGATTTTGGTCTATGGAAGCTCAAGATGAGAGCGATTCTGATTCAGAACGGCTTGGAGAAAGCCTTGGCGGGGCAAAAGAAAAAGCCTGAATCCATGTCCGATGAAAAGTGGGAGGAGATTGATATGAAAGCCATGTCGGCTATTCATTTGTGCTTATCKAAYRAGGTTCTTCGTGAAGTTGSTAAAGAAACCTCTACAGCAGAATTGTGGCTCAAGTTGGAGTCACTCTATATGACAAAGAGCGTGACCAATTGGCTTCTGCTAAAAAGCAGACTTAAGGACCTTCGTCTTTGGGAAGGTAACTCGATTAAAACCCACCTTGATGAGTTCTTCTCAATTGTCATGGATCTACAAAATATTGATGTTGTAATTGATGATGAAGATCTGGCTATCACTCTTTTATGTTCTTTACCCGCATCATATAAGCATTTTATAGAGACCTTATTGTATGGGCGTGAGGAGATTACAGTTGAAGATGTAAAGAATGCATTGTTACAATGCGAACTAATTGATAATCAACTGACCAATAACCTAAGTAACTCTATAGCTGAGGGTTTCATTGTTCGTGGCAGGCCACCTGAAAGAAGTGGCAGCAGTAAGTCAAAGGGTCGGTCTAAGTCATAGTATCGTAATTTGACTTGCAACTACTGCAAAAAGAAAGGTCATGTTAAGGCTGAATGTTTCAAGTTGCAAAATAAGCAGAAATATCAGGCAAGTGGTGACACAAAGAAAGATCCTCATGCTGAAGCAAGTGTTGCGGCGGATGAGTCAGAGAATGATCTTCTGCTAATTGCAGATGCAGTTGCAAGGAAGGGTTCAAAATGGATTATGGACTCAGGATGTTCTTACCACATTGTCCCGACAAAAGTGCATTCTTCACATATGAAAATTTTGATGGTGGAGTTGTTTTGATGGGCAACAACGCAGCTTGCAAGGTTGTCGGTAAAGGGACCGTCCAGGTGTGTATGCATGATGGTATTGTGAGGACATTAAATGAAGTCCTTCATGTTCCTGATCTAAAGAAGAACCTGATTTCTTTGGGTACACTCGACTCCAAGGGTTGCAAATATTCAGCTGAAGGTGGAGTTCTTAAGGTAACCAAAGGTGCTTTGGTAGTTATGAAAGCTAACAAGGTTGGTAGATTATATGTATTGCAGGGAAGTACTGTGATAGAATCTTCTGCTTTGGTCTCGTCATCCATGTCCGAGGAAGATCTTACAAAGATGTGGCATATGAGGCTCGAACATAAGAGCAAGAAAGGGATGACTTCTTTGAGCAAGCGGGCTTACTTTGTGGGCATGTCACAGGTACTCTTGAATTTTATGAACATTGTGTGTTTGGTAAACACAAAAAGGTTAGCTTTGCCAAAGGGATACATAAGACTAAAAGCACACTTGATTACATCCATTCAGATTTATGGGGCCCTTCTCGTGTTTCTTCGAAGGGTGGAGCAAATTATCTTCTGTCATTCATCGATGATTTCTCTAGAAAGGTATGGGTGTATTTTCTCAAAAATAAAATTGATGTGTTTGAAGTCTTCTTGCAGTGGAAAACTATGATTGAGAAGCAGATAGGGAGGCAAATTAAAAGGTTGAGGACTGATAATGGGCTCGAGTTTTGTGAGTCTGACTTTACAAATTATTGTTTGAAGGAAGGTATCGTTAGACAACGCACCTGTGTTGGTCGACCACAACAGAACGGTGTGGCAGAGCAGATGAAGCGCACTCTTGGAAAGGGCTCGTTGCATGTTGTCCAATGGAAGTTTGGATAAGTCTTTTTGGGCCGAGGCAGTTTCCACGTCAACCTATTTGGTGAACCGATCTCCGTATTCAGCTCTCGAGGCTAAGACTCCATTTGAGATTTGGTCAGGTATTCCTGCTGACTATTCATCTTTAAGAATTTTTGGTTGTCATGCTTATACTCATGTTAACGATGGGAAGTTAGAACCTAGAGCCAAGAAATGTATTTTTGTGGGCTATGGCTCCTGTGTAAAGGGTTACAAGTTGTATTGTTCTTCAAGCAAGAAAATTATTTTTAGCCGTGATGTTATATTTGATGAATCACACATGTTATCTCCAAGGAAGGAGGATTCTGTTATTGGTGATTTAGGTACATCACAAGATGACCGGATACAGGTGGAGGTGGAGCCCAATCCCTCTTCACGGCCTTCTCAGTCAGATGAACCAATCACATCGGATGATGTTAAGCCCAGTCAGGAGTCGCACACTATTGCCAAAGATAGACCGAGGCGACAGATAAGACCGCCAAGCAGATTTGATGATTGTGTGTCTTATGCATTGACCATYGCTTGTGAGGTAGATAGCACTACCGATCCGACCACTTACGATGAAGCCATATCCAGTCTAGACAGTGGTAAGTGGTTAGTTGCCATGGAAGAAGAGATTGCATCTCTCGAAAAGAATGGCACATGGGAGCTTGTATCACCACCACCAAAGAAGAAAATTGTTGGGTGCAAGTACATGACTAAGGAGGGTATTCCTGGTGTTGAGGATGCTCGACACAAAGCAAGGTTAGTGGCACAGGGTTTCAGTCAAGTTGCAGGTATTGACTATACCGAAGCCTTTTCCCCTGTTGTTAAACATTCTTCTATTCGTACCTTGCTTGCTTTAGTAGCTATGCATGACATGGATTTAGAGTAGTTAGATGTTAAAACTGCATTCTTGCATGGTGATTTGAAAGAGAAGATTTATATGAAACAACCAGATGGTTTTGTTGTAGAAGGAAAGGAAGACAATGTTTGCTTGTTGAAGAAGTCTTTGTATGGCCTTAAGCAGTCTCCAAGGCAGTGGTATAAGTGCTTTGATGCTTTTATGACTTCTAGTGGTTATTCCAAGAGTGCCTTTGACAGTTGTGTTTATTTCAGGAAGCTCTTTGATGATTCCTTCATTTATCTGTTATTATATGTTGACGACATGCTCATTATTTCTAAGAATAAGTCTGAAATTGTGAAGTTGAAGTCTCTTTTGAACAGTGAGTTCGAGATGAAGAATCTGGGTCCAACGATGAAAATTCTAGGTATGGATATTATTCGTGATCGTGAGAACGGGAAACTGTTTCTTAGTCAACAGAACTTTATTGAGAAAGTTCTTGATCGTTTTGGCATGTTAGATGCCAAACCTCTCTCCACTCCTCTAGCAGCTCACTTCAAATTATCGGCGAAGCAGTCACCGAAGTCTAATGAGGAGAAGGTCTATATGGCTCGTGTGCCTTACTCTAGTGCTGTTGGTATCATCATGTATGCTATGGTATGCTCGTGTCTAGATATTGTTCAGGCAGTCAGTGTTGTGAGCCGTTATATGTCCTGTTCGGGGAAGGCTCATTGGGAAGCCGTGAAGTGGATCCTTAGGTATTTGAGAGGTACATCTAATTTTTGCCTTGAGTTTGGAAGATCTACAGAGCAGTTTGTCGGTTATTGTGATTCTGATTATGCTGGATATTTTGATCGGAAGAGATCTCTCACTGGCTATTGTTTCACTTTGGGGAGTACCTCTATTAGCTGGACAGCTTCACTTTAGTCGACTGTTGCTTTGTCTACGACTGAAGCTGAGTATATGGCTGTGGCTGATGCCGCTAAGGAAGCTTTATGGTTACAAAATTTGGTTGGTGAACTCACAGGTAGACAAGAGGCTACAGTGATCTATTGTGACAGTCAAAGTGCCATACATTTGACTCATGACCAGATGTTTCATGAGAGGACCAAGCACATTGATGTGCGTTATCACTTTGTTCGTGATATTGTTGAGGATGGTCATGTTTTGGTCAACAAAATAGCTTCCGCTGAGAATCCTGCAGATATGTTGACAAAGCCATTACCATCATCCAAGTTCGATGCTTGCATCGACTTGATGGGTCTTGTTTCATTTGATGCTTGATGCTCTTGGGGCATTTGAAGAGGGAGATTTGTTGTTTGAATTATCGCCAAGGTGGAGATTGTTGACGTTTGGTGTGGCTAAGTAATTCAACAGCCTCAATTACAATTATACCACCAAAAACTGCTACATTTATCTTTTGGTATGAATGTTGTAACAGTCACAATTACACCACCAAAAACTGCTACATTTATCTTTTGGTATGAA
>NW_010729116.1:1732272-1788031 GCF_000365185.1 Nelumbo nucifera | reverse complement strand
TGAGTGCTTCAAGGCTTTGTTATAGGCATTTCGGCACTAGTAAGGTGGTCGGTTTGTAGTTCTCTCATCAAGGACATGAATAAACATGTTTTCTTTCTTCTCCCGTGGATGTAGGTCTCTTTGACCGAACCACGTAAATCTGGTGCCATCTTTACCTTTCTTTTGCTCTTATTATTTGCTTTATAATTCACATATTCCTCAATTATTTTTTCTTGCCATACTAATTAATCGGTAATTCAGAGTTTAATCCTAACAGAAGGCATCCTGACACCACTGTTGTTCAGATTCGAATGTTTATCAGTTTCAATTCACTGGTTCGAGGAAAGATGGAGAGACAGAGCTTTGAATTTATAGACGTTTTGGAACGGAATATTGACCAGTCATTATGCGTTCTGATTCAACGTCAACCAAAATCCCAAAACACAGAAAATAGAATGTCGTCAATGGTTTCTTCTTCCTGTCTTTCTTTATCATTTATTGATTCCTTTGCTTTTTGTCGCTTTCCGTGTGCTATACATAAAATTTGTCTATAAAAATAATACAAAAATCCGTAGTTGGAATGGAAAAGGGAAACCAATGGATTCAGTTCAGAGAAGAAATGAGATTCAAGAACTAATGCTCAGTTTGGAAGGAGTACAAATACAAATATCAGTGTAAATGCATAGAAAATAATATAAAATTATTTGTATTTGTATCCTTCCAAATACAATTTATCTGGTATTTGAATTGAAGATTCAACGACTCTTGTAACCTATAAAGAATTATATACTATGTAGAGATACAACCACAGAAAAATTCAGGTTGAATGGCGCCCCCTGGCCTTAGGGGCCTTCATATTTCAAGCCCATATCACCTTTGGGCCCAGTTTGGAATTTCTAGATACCCCGATCTGGGCCTATTGGGCCGGGTGGCCCGTTTCCATTCCTGTTCTGATGTAGCACTTCTAAATCACACAATGAAAAAGAAGTAATGGAGCCCTTTTAGGGAAGGGCAGTACCCCATTAGGTTTTCTGAGCGACTCATTTGAGTTCTAACACCTTTGTACACAGAAGATGTATTGTTGCTAGCAATATTCAGTCTTCCGAATGTGTTTGTCTGTTTTCGGTTAGTTGGTAATGTGGGGAACTATATAATAAGATGGGGCAAATGTTGACGTGGACAGAAGATTGAAAAACTGGTTAGTCCAGACCGTCTCCTTTCTAATGAATGGCTGCGATTGGTCATATCATCAATCTACGTGGCAAAAAAGGGCAGGCCGTGTAGGAAATCTCCATATTTTGCATGGTTTTATTGAAGGAAACCACTCATGAAAATCAACCTGGAAATTGGATTGGCAATTTCTTGGGTAGGGCTGGGCTGCAAACGGTTTTGTAATGGTCCTAGTGGACCTCAATTTTGGATCCACTGGACCATGAGGAGTACCATGCCTACTGGTTATAGCACAGCAATTCGTTTAATTTATGATAATTAATACAATTTTTTATTTAATAAAAATAAATTCATGCTTGAGAGAGAGAGAGAGAGAGAGAGAGAGAGAGAGAAATGAAGGATAAAATTTCATACTAGGTTAGCTCTGCGGATTCACAGATACCATCAAATGCAACAGTATTCAGACTGGGCCTATGCAACTGGGCTTAGGCTTGGCCAAGCTTCAATGTAAAATTTATTCTCATGCCTCAACTCCAAGCTATCAAAGCTGGACTGAAAATGGTTCTCCCATTGGATCAGCCACAAGATCCTTTTGGAAATATTCATAATTGATCCATCTATTGAAAATGGTTCTCTCTTTGAAATGTTTTACTTTTTGTCGGTTCCAAAAACAAATCAAAAACATTTTATTTGAATATAGATTGTTTCTTAAAATAGAAATACAAAAAACATGTTTTTGGTTAGGTGTAGCCTAGAAATTTCTGGGTTAGATGGGCCGGCCCACGCAGGTTTTGTTGGTAATCATCAGTTAAGAAACCCTCTTTGAGTTTTGTGGGTTATCATTTGAATTTGTAATTCTTCCAAACTGAGCCAAAAGTCCAATTAACCCAATAGGTTCTTTCTTATCTCCAAATAAATTTGACAATTTAACTGGAGAGGATTCCGATCAATACGTTAGGTTTATTATAAAGAGAGAAGAAATAACCAACACCACACCACATGAGCCATGAGTTCTCCGGTGAAGACAGTATACCGGAAATTTTGAGTGCCACACTGAACTACATGCACTTGATGGGGAGTGGCGGACCACAGAGACACCGATTATGTAGAAACGAGAAAATTCCGAGCTTCTGAATGTTTCCACCTACCGGAATCTTCCCGCACAACCGGTTATAGCTTACATCAAACAGTAACAGTGAATCCAACTCCGTCACCTGCTCCGGAATGCTTCCTCGGACCTTATTATGCGTCAATACCAGAAATGTTAAATTCTGTGGAAACCTCACCTTGGACAGATCAAAATCGAAATCGTTATTCGACAAATAGATATACTGTGCTGCTCCATTCTCCTTGAACAATAAGGAGGCGTCGCCGACGAGTCTGTTATAAGATAGGTCGATCGTCATGTAATCCAATTGTCCAAGCGATCTGGGGATCTCACCAAACAGCTGGTTGTGTGATAGATCGAGAGTGAAACCCCCTGTTACGTCGGTGTTGAATCTCCCGAATGAGTCCGGTATGTGCCCTGTGAGCTTGTTCGACTTGAGTACAAGAGTTGCCAGTTTTCTGAGATTTGCTAGAGAAGATGGGATTGGACCCGAAAGCTTGCTTTGGGACAACTCGAGGTACTCAAGGTTTCTGAGTTCACTGAGGAATTCGGGGATGGGGCCGGAGAGACCGGAGTTCCATATTTGAAACAATTTAAGGTTCTGAAGTTTTGTAAAGGAGGAGGGGATGGAGCCGGTAAGTTTGGGGAAGTCCTCAAACGTTAGTCTTTCCAGGTATGGAAGGTCCCCGATGGCTGCCGGGATATGACGAACGCCGGTTTGTTGAATTGTGAGAGAATTAACTCGGTTGGTTTTGTCGTCGCATTGGACGAAAGCCCAATTGCAGCAGTTGATGTTGGGATCCCAAGACGTGAAGTTGTCAGGACTTTCTTGGGAAAAGGAATCCTTGATACGTAGAAGTGCAGCTCGGTCGGCGGGATGACAACGGACGGATGAGGCGGAGAGAACGGGAGATAGGAGGAGAGGAGATGAAACAAGAAGAAGAAAGAGAAGAAAACGAAGAGGGAGTGAACCGCCACTACCAGTGCTGTAAATTTCCATCTAGTGGATGAAGAGCAGAAGAGGTCTTCAGACTGCTCTCTGAAATTGAACAAAGAGAATATGGAGGGGATCATCTTTAATACCGCTAAATACAACAAAATGGAGTTTGAGTGATCAACGAGACGGGTTCCTTCTTCCCTTGTCGTTTTGTGTTTAGTCTTCTTCTTCTTCATTTGTATGATTGTGTACAGATCGAAGTCAAGCTTTATTTCCGCCTCGCCTTCAACGTTGTCGGCGTATCTACAAGCACAAATCTTTTTCTTTGTTCTTTTCGGAATTAACCACAAGAATTTCAAAGAGAGAATGAAATCCGCCCCTTGACTTGAATGAACCCATATAAAATGCGAATTGATGTTATGGGCACAAGAGCTTCAAGCCCACAGAGTCCTCATTCTTGCCCTTGGATATTTATATAGACTCAACTAATACTTTGATAATTGGATTGTTACTAAGCATCTTGGGTTGACTGTAATAGTAAAATAACTAAAATGCCCATTCAAAATTCGATGGATGCTGACTGAGATAAGAAAATATTATAAATAATGAAAATAGGTATATTAATGCATGGGAACTTCTTTTTCATTTTTAGATTGTTTTTTGCAAAAATTAGTGTATTTTCATTTTCCTTTTTTCTATATTTTCCACTTTTCTTCTTTATTTATTTGTATTTAATGTATTTGTATGCAATCTCTTAATTTTTCTTTATTTTCTGTTTTTTTTATTGTATTTCATGAGTTTTTTTTTTTTGCAAAATGTTCTCATAAAATGATACAAGGGTGGTTTAGTGTTTTAGAAATTTAGAAAAATGCACATGACAGTCATCTCTGAAGTTAAAGTTAAGTGACAAATTGCTAATGAAGGAACAAGGTGCTAGAATTGAAAGTTTCTTTCCTTTTTTTTGTGGTAAAACTAGAATCTGAAAGTTTAGGGTGGATTTTTGGAAAATGAAAATGGGGGAGGGAGATCTGTAATTTTCCCTTACATTTTTTCAAAGCAATTTCTTACTTAGAGAATAAATACTATTCAGGGATCTCATTAAACAAGTTAAGTTTTTAAGTTGAATGGTTCTTTAAGATGGTAACAAAGCCTTTTTTTATCAAGTAATCTAGTATTTGATTGTCATCTCCTCCATTATAATTAATTAATTAAATTTCAGCATAAGGCATCCCCTAACAACTAATGATTTTAGGTTGAATGGTTTTTTAAAAGAGTTCAATACAAATACCTGTCCCCAAGTTTTTGTATCTAGGTCAAACAACCCATAAATATATAAACAATACACATTGTCCCTCCTCAGTTGGGTAACTTCTCTTTTTATTTTTCTGGTTATCTGATTTAATCCTGGGTGTTGGTTTTTCTTATTCAATATTTTATCCTTACACATTTTTGTTCATTTTTATTTAGAAGCTTTTTCAGTTTTTATCTCATTCATCTGTTACTGGTGAATGACCCCGTAGTAAGTATGGGGAATCAGTAATGTTAAATTTATATTTATGGAATCAATAATGTTAAATTTATATTTATTAATATTTTAAATAATTATTAAAATTTCAATAAATATTTATTTCAAAAAATAGCTTTTCAAAAATTATTAGAATATGGATAATTTTCTTTTGTTATGATAAATAAAGAGTTAAAGATTAACTGAGGGATTTAGTAGCAACTTCTCAAAAAATGCCACATGTCTAACTTTCTAGAAAAATGAGGGCTATGTGTTTGAATGGTGGGGGGGTGTAGTTTGGTAGTGGGTTGTGGGCTTTAACAGGAATTTCTCAGAAAATGTTACATGTCTAACTCTCTAGAAAATGAGAAATCTACTTTTTTGAATGGTGATAATGAGCAGCCGGGGGCTTTAATAACAACTTCTCAAAAAATGCCATGTGTCTAAATTTGAAAAATCCATGTGATGGATGGTGGGGGCTGTTGCCTCAAAGCCTTCCTTTAATATATATATAGATTTGCTTCGTCCCATTACCATGTACTTGATCTCTTGAAGGTTGAGATTGAAACCAAATTGCACGTGCCAAGTCACATCTAATGAACAAGTGTTGCAGTGTTTGTATTTTCATCATTTCTACCCCCATATTTACATTGCAATTTCATTTAAAGCATGGGAATGCAAATAAATTGAATGCAAAATTAATTTAAGCTCATTTTGGAAGGAGTACAAATGCAAATTTGTAGAGTGCAAAACCTTATATTTTGTATTATATTGTATGTAATTACACTGTGCATATTTGTATTTGTACTCCTTCCAAATTGAGCCTTAGGGTTAAAACCTCTCTTGAATTCAGAATAATGGTTTAATGAATGGGGAGAGGAAATGATGATTCTCTCAAATGAGTAAATGTCATTCCAATAGGAATGGGAATCGAATTCCAATTCCATACCTTTATTCCGATGAACAAATTAACGGATCCTTATTTTCATTTCAAAATTAATTTGACCTTGTTTGAAGTTCAAATGAATTACAATAAAAGTTAAATTAAAGCAAAAGCCAAAGTAAAAAATTTTTACACATTTCTGATTTGTACTCCCACGCATTCGTATTACTACAAATGAATTTGCACGGCAAACAAATACAATTTTATTTGAAATTGAAACATATCACACATCAAGCGTTGCACACATGCAACCACAACAAAAAAGAACAATAAATTACAGACGACTATAGATTATTGCCTTATTGGAGGTACTAATACTATAATTAATATATATTTTGAACATTGTTATGGTGTCCCGTTGTTCCCAAATTCCCTTTCTTCTCTTCCGCCGGTGCCGGATTACTTACACTGGTTGGGGAGTGGCGGTCCGCACAAACACTTATTATGAATAAAGTAGCCCACAGCTATGTTCTGCACGTTCCCACCCACCGGAATCCTCCCACATAACCGATTATAGCTTACGTCAAACACTTGCAACGAAGGCAGCTCGGTGATCTGCTCCGGAATGCTTCCTCTAATTCTATTGTGCGACAGCTTCAGAAACGACAAGTTCTTTGGAAATCTCACCTTGGAGAGATCAAAGTCGAACAGGTTATTCGACAGATACACATTTTGGGCCGCTCCGTTCTCTCTGAGCAAAACGGACACGTCACCCACGAGCTTGTTGTAGGAGAGGTCGATGGAAACGTAGTTGAATTCTGCTAACGAAGCAGGGACCTCACCAGACAGAAGGTTGTTCGATAGATCAAGAGAGAAACCACCTGTGGTATTGAATCTCCCGAATGAGTCAGGTATGCGTCCTGTCAGTTTGTTCCAGTCGAGGTAAAGGTAACGCAGTTTTTGCAGATTTGCTAGGGAAGCCGGAATGGGACCCGAGAGCCGGTTGTAGGACAAGTCGAGGGACTCGAGGTTCTTGAGTTGGGTGAGGAATTCGGGAATGGAGCCAGAGAGATTGATTCTCCACATGCGGATGATTTTGAGGTTCTGAAGCTTGGTGATGGAGTAGGGGATGGAGCCGCTAATTTTGGTGACTCGCTGGAGCTGTAAAATTTCCAGGTAGGGAAGGTCGCCGATAGCTTCTGGTATTCGATCCATGCCAGTATTGAAAATGTTGAGCACGTTGACGCGATTGGTTTGATCGTCGCATTGGACGTAGCCCCAGTCACAGCAGTCGGTGTTGGGATCCCAGGGGGTTACGTCTGAAGGGAATTTTGAGGTAAAGGACTGCTTGATTTTTAAAAGGGCTGTTTTGTCGTCGGGATGACAGCGGACGGAGGAGGAGGCGGAGATGGTGAGAGAAGGGAGAGATGAGGAGACTAGGAAGAGAAAAACAAGGGGAAGAGAGAGTGAACCTGTAATGCCATGAACTCCCATTTCGATTGTTCTCCTTTCTTTAAGGATGAAACGTTTTCTTTTCCGATTGAGAAAATTTGCAGAGAACGGTCTTCAATTTATAGAGGCTCGATCCATTGCTTGATCTCATCCAATTCTGAGCTCTGTAGTTCAGTACAAAGCGATGAAGTCAGCCATCTCTGGAGTTTCTTTAACTTTCCAAAACCGGGATTTTTGTTCCACAACCAAGGAATGAAATTCTGTGATCTGATTCAACTAATGGCATTGGAATGAGACTGCTGTGAACAAGACAATTAATGGCGTAGGACCCATTTCTTTATCTTTATTATATCTAGATTTACAGTGTCAGTGTCATTATTCAAAGTCCATGGTCCATGCTCATTACTGAATAGACACATCACGCGTAGGCGTAAATAGAGAAGTTGATAACGAAACACGGATTGGCTTAGGTACATAGCGACGTCAAATTGCCTCGTATCATGATTATATTTGTGTATGAAAAGGAATAATCTTGCTTGCAAAATAGTATATATCATCCATTCTAATTCCTGAGAGATTTTTCATTCTTAATCGACTTCAAACCTCAAATGCTCAGTTCAAACGGGAGTTCAAATATGGGTTTCAAGTAAGGGTGTGCATGGGTCAGTTTTGGATTAAATCCTGTGTTCGGTCTAAAATCCATTTAGACAGATTGGACGGATGAATAAGACATTAGATTGGATTAGATTGTATTGGATCTGGTCCATTTATAATAAATTTATATTGAATTGAATTGGATTAAGTCAATATCTGATTTATTGATATATAAAATAAGAATATAGGTGTAAATAGATTGGATTAATTTGAGTTAAAACCAAGCTAAATTAAAACGAATTTGAAGAGGTTGAACGATGCAGACATTGAATTATACTAATCCAAAATGGTCCCAAATAATTATTGAATTAGATTAGACCTCATCCATTTATAATGGACTCACATTGGATTGGATCCGATCGGACCAAATCCAATCCAATTAACATCCATGTCGAGCTACTACTACAATCCCTAGCTTTGTCCGTTGTACTAGTTGGTAATAGAATTGCTAGGTTTTGACTGAGAAAAAGAAAAGAAAACAGTTAATACTTAAACAAAGCAAAACAAGTATAAAGATGGTATGCCCATAACCAACCTCCATGTTCATCCAAATATCCTTTTCCTACATGTGGTTTTGATATCGTCCTGGTTTTGTTTCTTTGGTTTTATATGTTTCTGGGGATTTAAGCTAGTGGGTTTTCATCGTCCTGGTTTTGTCTCTTTGCATTTCATTCATGGTCAAATTTCAGTACAAATACTTGCTATCGATGCAAAATAAGCTCTTCCCCTTAAACATTAAAAAACCTCAATCAACTAGTACTGTAACTTGCAGATTGCCCTAATACGAGGTTGGGCCATGGTGTTGATCCTAATAACATCTGGGCTTTTACTGAAGTTTCACTCTTATGTCCAACTAAACTTACTAAATTATTTTTCCTCATAAAGAAATCCATGATGGTTTTAAATTAAAAAAAAATGCAAAACTCAGTTTTCTATCAAAATTGAGAAAACTAGAAATATAAATATTAAAATAAAAGAACATTGATAAAATACTACAAAAATATTATTTTCTAATTCCATATTATTGAAAAACAAAATTGTTTCGTATTTAGGGCTTAGAATGGATGAAATTTTGTAGATCTAAAGAATTGTTAGTATTCTCTCCCAGTCTAATTGGAAAAGGTTCCCTTCTTTAGGTCTATGTATGTGCTATTGGATTTGACTCAAATGGTAAAGCAAATCAGCTCATAAATTGAGAAAAAAATAAGGAAAAAAGTAAAAGCATGCGCAGTTGAGATTTTGAGTTTAAAACATAACATTTGTCATTAGAGTTCTTCGTGAAAGTTGGATGAATTGGACGGATGGGGGCAAATTAGCAGATCAGATAAGAAGGTTAATGCATTTAACCAAGTCATCTACTCTACTTGGTAGCATTTGTATTAACAATTCCCTGAGCTAATACATATATTTCAATTGTAATTGGCCAATCAATGAAGAAGGTAAAATGTCAAGTTATAGAAAAAGAACTAAACAAAAGAAAATGATATCTCTTAGCTTCTTCAAGAAAAAAAAAAAAGAATGAAAATAAAAAGAATCATATATATCCTCATTGCATTGGATAAAATAGCGGTGTGTTTCTTGAGAACTTCATACTCAACATTTCAATGAAAATAAATTGTAATTTGATGTGCCCAAGGATCTGTTTATGTTTGTTAAATTGTGAATGAAATTTATATGACTTTAAAAGGTGGCATTTGTTAACAATTCATTTTGATATTTGAATTTTGTTTGTCATTTATGCAGAATGTATTTGGGCTTTCTGATTGGATTAAGCCCAATAGCCCAATAGAATAGCACAAACCATATAGAAACCAGACCAAAATGTTCTTTTCTTTTTCTTTTCAGCTCCAAGGGGATACACAACGAGGGTAGCCCATCCCCCAAATTGATACCCCCAACCCAGGTACAGGTGGGATTCAATCCTAAGTCTGCACTACAACCAGCAGATCTTACTAAACCTGCTGGTGGGGACTTTGGGACCAAAATAGTTTGATTTTGTTTGATTTTCACAGTAGTTTATTGGTTTTGGAATGAGATCTTCTCCAAACTAGACTGTTAATACCCCTATTTTTGAGTATTTGATCCCTCTTTTACTTCTCAGTATGTCTGTCTTGGTGCTTTTCGGACTTTTTTTTGTGCGAAGCTTATAGGATATACCCACTATTAAATCAAGGTTTTAAAAACGATCCAGAAACGAAACTGCTATGATCACAGGTTTCTGGGTTAACTGTTTGACTATCCAAGTCAAAAGAATCAGGTGGGGTTGGATTATTAGGGCAACCTTTAGGCTTCTATCAATATGAGAAAAGAGAGACTATGTAGTTGTCGGCTAAAAAGAAAAAAGAAGAAAGAAAGAAAGAAGAAAAGGAAATAAAGAAAGAAAGGAGAGAAAGGAAAAAAAGGAAAGGAATGAGAGAAAGAAAATGAGGAAAGGAGGGAAGAAGGAGGAGGATCTGACGTTCACAGGCCGGCAATGACGATGGAGATGGTGGCGACAACAGATGCAGCGGCAACAGTCACATATCTCAAACCTGAGATTTGATTTCTCTCCAACCTCTACAAAAGTGCAAATCTTGTTTTCTTCTTTTTCTTCTTCTTCTTCTTAACAGGTCGATGGTTCAACCACTTGGGTCAGCGATTCTCTGATCAAGGGTGAAATGAAACCAGTTGCGTGGATGGTTTCTGGGCCAAATAGTCCGACCATCCGGATCAACGATGATTTGAAAACACTGATTAAAGCTTTTCAAGTCTACGTACAAGACATTTGATTTATTTTCAATTTGAATTGTTGTTTTAATGGTATCATATATGTTTGCTTTGATCAAATTTCATCATGCTTTTCATTCTTGAATTATACAAATTTTTCTGTATTATAGTTTTATTGTGATTGCACATTTTACTAACCATATATGTCATAGACCACAAGCATACGGACTAATTATGAATTTGGGTCGTCTAGACCACCAATGGCAAGAGTACTTTGTCTTGTAGAGCGAACACCCTACACTTCAGATGTGGGCGTTTTTGTAATTGCAACCATTAACAGACAAATTCGATCTTCAGAAGGGTGGAGTCAACCTAACTTCTACAACTTGAATTGGAATTCCAATCCTCTATTATCATCAACGACAAAAGTGACCCTTGTGAAGTAGATGCCTTTCCTTTGATAGGAGTTCTTTTGCAATTCCCTGCCACAATTAAAACAAATTAACACCAGCGGTGTATTCTGCGCAGTATTAATTACTGGGTAGGCCACAGTATGTTACTCTGGTCAATGGTCGAGAGATTCAATTCTCAAACCCAAGTTTCTCATACGATTGCTAATAAACACTCAAGTCTTCCTTTTGCAAATTCAATTTGATGAAACTGGGGATGAAGTGATGGACTATTAATCATATAAAAGGAAATCTTCAGAGAAATTGGTGGATTATTTAGTTGCTATAAGTCAAACTGGAAGTGGAAAGTTACAGGAAACCGATGTAAAATTTTCATTACAAACACACAGTGTCAAGTCCGACCAGTCGAACCAGCATTCCATCTAGCACAATTAACTAACTTGAAGTTTGCTTTTCCGGCAGAACGTAGACCGGAAAAATCCAAACTCTCGTCTGTTGCCATTCACGGCTGCAGGACTACTTACACTTGGTGGAGAGTGGCGGACCACACAAACACCGGTTGTGGATAAATGCATGCTCACCTTGCTGCTGCACATTTCCACCATATGGAATATTTCCACACAACCGATTATCACTCAAATACAGTCCTTGCCAATTCAATTCTGTGATTTGCTCTGGAATACTACCTCGAATCCTGTTGTGAGACAAATCCAAAACCATCAACCCCTTCGGAAACCTCACCGCGGAAAGATCAAAATCAAGTTGGTTATTCGATAAATGGATCCACAGTGCCGCTCCATTCTCTTTGAACAACATTGACGCATCCCCAACAAGCTTGTTGTACGACAGATCAATCCCCGTGAAGTTCAATTCTCCCAGTGCTTTAGGGATCTGACCAGACAACTGGTTGTGGGATAGATAAAGAAAGAAACCACCTTGGGAGTTGAATCTCCCGAAAGAGTTGGGTATGCTTCCGGTGAGTTTATTCCCTCCGAGGTCAAGTCCTCCTAATTTGTTGAGATTGGCGAGGGAAGCTGGTATTCGACCCGAAAGTTGGTTGTTGGACAATTCGAGGTACTCGAGGTTTTTGAGCTGGGTGAGAAACTCAGGGATGGGGCCAGACAGAGTGGTGTTAAATATGCGAAGCAATTTGAGGTTCTGAAGTTTGGTGATGGAGTAGGGTATGGAGCCGGTAATTTTGGTGGCGAGGTGATGGAAGATTAGCTTTTCCAGGTAAGCGAGGTCGCCGACGGCTGCCGGAATATGGTGGAAATTGGTTTCGTAGATGTTGAGTATGCGTACCCGGTTGGTTTCCTCGCTACAGTCGACATATGTCCATGTGCAACAGTCGGTCTTGGGGTTCCAGGGTGTCTCGTCCTTCGGGATGTGAAGGGAGAGGGATTTCTTGATGGCTAGAAGCGCTTTTCTGTCATCTGGATGACAGCGGACGTAGGAAGCAGAGAGAGTGGGGAAGAGGAGGGAAGAGGAGAAGACGAGTAGGGGAAGGAGACAACAGAGTGAAGTCTTGCAGATAGAGCTACTGTGACTATTCATTTTCGATTAGTCTATAGGTTTGAAGTTTCTAGGTGTTGAGTTTGAGGGAACATGGAGGAGTGGAGTGTTGAATTTATCGATAGATGCTGTAAACAATGTCGGTGTAGAGTACGTGGTTCGATTCCATCGGGTAATAATCAAGCAAGATGTGCTCCACCTGTTTTTGTTTTCTTTTCATCTGTCTCTCTCTCTCTGTGTGCTACTGATCATAGAGAGGTTGAGTTCACTTTGGCTATGGCGACTGTCTATGATTTGACGACATTAACCAATCAAAGTCGTTCTCTGTGTGCAAAGGTGGCTTCCTGTCTTGTATGTATTGACTAGTACCAATCCACGACACGTGGGATTCTTTTATGTTGGGATGAAACTTTTTTCCTTGAAGGGATAACGATGAAATACATTTTGTCTGGAGATAATAAAGGAAATGGATTATGATCCAGTTTGTCAAATGTCTACGAGATTAATGAATCGGTGTAGATGTTGTAATCTGTTGGGTGTTGTAACTTATTTTGATAGGAGGTGATCCGATTCGTCTATCAGGGGTGTTTACGGGTCGGGTAGTCGGTTTATTTATTGACTAAACTGAAGTCGATTAACCATCAAACAAAATCGATACAAAGATAAAGAGATCGGTTTAGTCAGTTTATATCTATATTATAATTTAAAATATCTCTATCTAAATATCTTTTTCTTTTTAGTTTTTATGTAAAATCAAAATATATATTTAAATCGATTAATTTTTCATGTTAAACTGATTATTATGCAAAATTGGTTTGGTTTGGCTTCGGTTTTTATACATGAAAACTGAAACCAAACTGAATTATTGATTTATTTTTTCATACAAAACAAAACCAATCAATGATTTTAAAAAACTAACCAACTTGAATTGGATCGGACCGATTTGACATTTAATGTGAACACTCTTATCGTCTATATCGAACTAAGGAACTACCATTGGAAAAAATATTGTGTAAAATTTTATGTTGAATTTGGAAGAAGTATAAATATAAATATGTACAGTATAAATTTATACAAAATACAATATTTTACATTTTTCATATTTGTATTTGTATTCCTTCTAAATTCAGACTCAATTTATATTTGTACTCCTTTCAAACTAAGCCTCAAATACAAGGTTTTGCACTCTATATTTGCATTTATACTCTATCGCAGCATTGGTGCATTGGTATTGAAACACATTAGTCCATTCCGACGATCAATTCTCTCCAAAAATATTCAAATATTCAACTTATTACCGTTGCAAGGTGATGAGAGAAAGAAATAAGAGAGAAGGAGAAGAGGAGAGAGGAAGAGAAATAGAAGATGGGGCAGCGATTGAACGTCTTAACTCAGTTTTTTTTTTTTTTTTTTTTTTTTCAGGTGTATGTGTCCACCACATCTCAAAAAAGTCTCAAACAACGATAGAACGAACTTTGGAGACAAACAAAAGTTGTAATTTTACAAAAAGCATTCAACAATGCACTGTTTATTCATAAGATGCTTAGAAAATGGTAAACACATGGAAAAAAGAAGAAAACCAAAGACCTTAATATTTTGTGTTTTTACCATTTTACCCTAGTACAAAATATGCAATGTCCCCTTTTCAGTAAGGAGTAAATATGTAATATCAACATTTCAAATCCCAAATTCCAGGGAGGATAAGTAAATTAACATGCAACGAACGCTGGGAATTTAAAATTCCGTTGTCATGTACGGACTACTTGCACTTAGGGAGTGGCTGACCACATAGACACCGGTTATGGAAGAACGAATCGTAGCCGAACTGCTGAACTTTCCCACCAAACGGGATCTCTCCACACAGTCGATTATAGCTCACATTCAGCAATGTCAAATCCAATCGTAGCCTAACGTCTTCGGGAACATCACCCTTGACAGGTCGAAGTTGAACAGATTCCATGACAAATCTATCGCGTGCGTCGTTCCGTTCTCTTTGAACAACATCGATGCATCCCCAACAAGTTTATTGTTAGACAAGTAGATCCCGTAACAGTTCAACTCGCCGAACGATTCAGGAATCTTACCGGAGAGCTTGTTGTGAGAGAGCCAAATAGAGTCGCCCTTAAATCTCCCGAACGAGTCTGGTATGTTTCCAGTGAGTCTGTTCCATGAAAGGTCAAGCTTAGTTAGTTTGTAGAGGTCTGCGAGGGAAGCCGGGATCCAACCAGAGAGCTGATTATTGGACAAATCAAGGTACTCTAGGTTTCTGAGTTGGCTGAGGAATTCGGGGATGGGGCCAGACAAGGTGGTGTTCCATATACGAAGTCTTTTGAGGTTTTGAAGCTTGGTGATGGAGTCGGGTATGTTTCCGGTGAGTCTGTTCCATGAAAGGTCAAGCTCAGTTAGTTTGTAGAGGTCTGCGAGTGAAGCCGGGATCGAACCAGAGAGCTGATTCTTGGACAGATCTAGGTACTCCAGGTTTCTAAGTTGGCTGAGGAATTCGGGGATGGGGCCAGACCAGGTGGTGTTCCATATACGAAGTCTTTTGAGGTTATGAAGCTTGGTGATGGAGTAGGGGATAGATCCATAGAGGTTGTTGGTGCCAAAGAAGTCAAGGGAATCGAGGAACGGAAGGTCTCCAATGGCAGACGGAATTTGGGAGTGTTGATTTCAAAAAAGAGGAGTTCGGTGACGCAGTTGGTATAGGCGTTGCACCCGACACCATTCCAGTTACAGCAATCGGTGTTGAGAATCCAGGAGTCGAAGTATTCGGGAGCTTTGATCGATTTCTTGATTCTCAAGAGGGCTTTTCTATCATCTGGGTTGCAGCGGATGGAGGAGGAGAGCGTAGGAGATGGGAGAGAAGATGAAACTAAGAGGAGAAGACAGAAGAGGAGATAAAATGAGGGAGAATACGTACCGCTACAGTGAGTATAAGTCTTCATTATTGACTGTTATTAGTAGATGAGATGAGTTTAAGACAAGGGAGTGGAATTTTAATTACTCGTGAATTTATACTCATTGTACATTGGTTTGCTTTACCAGTCGCCAAGAAGAACTCCCTCGGTTTTGCTGTGTTCTCTCTAGATTGCGATGAAGCAACATTTTAATGAAATTCAGTATGAAACTATGTGCTTGAAGCAGATTCTAAGTCTTATTTGTCCAAGATGAAAGTCAGAAATCAAACTTTCAAATGCTATTTGATTTGAGTGTCGTACCCAGAAAATGGAGAATTTGGCTATGTTTGGTTTGAGGGAAAAGGAAGGGAAAGGAAGGGAAAGACAAGGAAATTTATACAGGATTTGCAATGGTTTCTCTGTCTTTCCCTTCCTTTCCCTACTTTTTCCTTCAAACCAAACATAACCTTATCTGATTTTCAAATACATTGAACTTTGAAACGAAATAAAATAAAATAAAATAAAATTCATCGGTTACTTATAGAAATGGATTCTATTGGATTTGAATCAGGGTATATTGATTATGTATTCATATGTTTGATTTGAACTCAGATCAGCTCATGATCCAATATGTTTAATTGAATCTATCACCCCCTATCCTTGAATCACCCCTATCCGTTTGATTTTTCAATCTGATTCAAAAATCTGACAGAGGTATTCAAATCCAGTAAAATCAGATTAGATTCAAATTCAGAATGCATGGATGATGATCCAATCTGTTTGCATCCCTGTGGGCAATACTTCTCTCCTACCACATTGGTGGACATGCATGCATCCTAGAACCTCCTGATTTCGTATTTATAATATTAGGGGTTTTTATAGTTCAGTCCACCCCTAGGGTGGAGCTAAGATTTTTAGGGGTGGACTGGATCTTGCCCATGGATTGATGACATATTCACCAGTAAGATGCGGTTTATTAGGGGGCTGCTAGTAGATTAGGAGGGGGCTGCAATTCAGATTTCTGAGGTGGATTGCAGTCCACTTATCCCTATATAATTTTTATTTATGGGAAGATGTTTCCTATGCACAATTGAAAAGGTTGTGAGTGGACCAAATCTGTGAGGACAAAATCTGAATTGTCTACAAAGATGAGGTAGTAGTAGTTTTAGATTCTAAAAGTCAGCACTTGCAAGGGTCTTATGTGTAGGGGGAGCATTTCTAGTGTAGGGACAGCAGACACTGAGGAGTTCACATCTGCACCCCACAAGGGGGTGCCCCGCAATGCCCCACAGCACATCCCAACCTTGTACTGAGAACATCTCCCAATAATGTCTTATAATCTTTCGTACTTAGCATCGGGAGATGTTCCTAATACAAGGTCAGAATGTGCTGTGGGACATTGTGTGGCGCAGATGTGTATTCAACACTGAGATTGTCTGGGGGCCACCATAACTTGCCAACAAGTTACCCATGTTTTAAGAATTAGAACCCATCACTAAGGTGCAACATAAATGTTTTTACTTTCTTGCTTTGAAACTTCCACATCAACAAAGAAAAAAGAAAAAGAAAAATCTTAAACATGTTCTTGAACTGTATTTTATAGTTTAGAGAAGCAAAAACAAGTTTTGTTATAGAAGCCATTCTCATCATGTTTTTGAAATCATAAAAATGATGCTTTTATTAAAAACAAAAACAAGCTTTAGAGTATAGACATTATGTGACTAAATATCGGGTAATCAGGTTGGATGTTGAGTTTTATTTTGAAAATTTGAAGAATAAAGGAAAAATCGACCACATAGGGGTAATATTGGGTTTAAAAAATTTATGTCACGTGGTATCACATGTGAATGGATTGTGATAAAATGATAATAGATGCTAATGGTAGTGGAAGATTTAGTCAATTGTCAAAAAAACTTGGAGGGTACTTTAAGTTAACTTCTAAACAATAAGAATAGAGTTACTCAATTTCCTAAAACTTGGGGGTATTTTAAGAGACTTGCCCTTTATATTTTAAGCAAGATGACTTTGAATTGATTTAATTTCAAACCCCCAACAAGGAAAATAATTCTAATGAAGACCACCACTAAATAGGTCTCAACAAAATCTTTACAATTCATTAGGAGAGGTGGTTGGAGAAGTCTAGTAATGAGATGAGACACATTGTGCTTTCATTATTCATAACTCAAAAATTGGTTTCCTTTTTCAAAAGGTAGAAAACCTCCTTTTATTAATGCCATCATGAAAAATCTAAGGGTCCATTTGATTGGTAGTCAGAATCAGAATGGAAATGGGCTATTTTCATAGTCCCTTTAGTTCAGATAGGAATGGAATGAAAATTGGAATGAGAAGGAATGGTATTTCATTCCCAAGGAAAGGGGAGGAAATGACCATTGCGTCAAATGGGGAATGTCATTCCACTGGGAATGGGAATGAGATTTTGATTCTGCTGCCAAATCAAACATTTGGAATTACAATAACCCATTCCAATTCCGATTTCAAACCCCCTTTCCCGTGAACCAAATGGGACCTAAATTTTGATAATTGTTTTCTCACCCATTGGCTGATTTCTAACTAAAAAATCGGCCAACCAAACACCAAAATAATTAGAAATTTCGCTAATACTTCTTTGGCTTGAAACTGATAAAAGCGCAACCTGAGCCTGCCCAAGTTGCATGCCTATTAATGGATGCAACTGAACTTGGAAGTCCGTTATCTCACACATGTGTGTCCCACATTTATGATGGACCCCAGTCTCACCGTGAGATGTATAGTGTCAGATTATGTTGGGTTGGAATATGTTTAATTGGCAGGCGATCCCAAGTCGAACTTGGACTCTACCCTCGACAATTTTATTATTTAATAGTTGTTTTGCACCATCTAATGGCTGCTCCACATACACCATATTACACACATTTGTGGTCTGTTCCCCACACCCAGATCAGTTTCCATCAAGTCAAATTTGTGCTCATATCGTTCTAACAGCCTTTTGCAATTTTGTATTCCATCCATGAAATAAAGTAGACAAATAAAGAGATATTCTCAATGCAAGATAGTTAAAGCTGCTGGAAGAAGCTTTGCCCTCACTGAAGCCGAACTCCCCCATACCAAACCAGAAGATACATTGCATTATTAATTGACAATAAATGAAGGATATCAACTAATACAAAACATGTGATTATGTGAAAACCAATACAAACAATGCTCTAGAGAATACCTCACATCACAACATTGTTATTATTATTATTATTCAAGGTTTTCTTTTTCTCTTCAGCTCAGCCAATCGGCGGTTTACTTACATTTGGTAGGGAGTGGAGGACCGCACAAACACTGATTATGAGCAAAGGACTTGGCACCGAGCTGCTGAACATTCCCACCGAACGGAATTTTTCCACACAAACGATTATAACTCAAGTCCATACTTTGCAAATCCAACTCAATCACCTGGTTGGGTATGCTGCCGTGAATCCTGTTGTGAGATAAATCTAAATAATTTATGTTCCTCGGAAACCACACTTTTGTCAGATCAAAGTCGAGCCGGTTGTTGTATAAATAGATCGATCTTGCCGCCGTGTTCTCCCTGAACAACACTGATGCATCTCCGACGAGCTTGTTGTGCGACAGGTCGATACTTGTGAAATTCAATGCACCCATCGATTTGGGAATCTCACCGGCCAGCTGGTTGTGAGATAGATCGAGCATGAAACCCATGCCATCGTCAAAATTGAAGCTCCCGAACGAGTCGGGTATGTTTCCATTGAGTTTGTTCCATCTGAGATCAAGAAGAGCCAGTTTGTTGAGATATCCGAGAGAAGCCGGGATGTGGCCGGAGAGCTGGTTGTAGGACAAAATAAGTTGTCGGAGATTTTTGAGCTGGCCGAGGAAGTCTGGGATGGGACAGGAGAGAGTGGTACGCCGAATAATGAGAGATTCGAGGTTCTGAAGCTTTGTGAAGGAGTAGGGGATGGTGCCGGTGAGATTGGGGAGGCCAGCGAAGTTAAGGAATCTGAGATAAGGGAGCTCGCCGATGGCCGCCGGTATCTGGAAGTGGGTTTGGATTCCGTAAAAGTTGAGCTGGACGACGCGGTGTGTATAGTCGTTACATAGAACGTAGTCCCAGTCACAGCATGGAAGGGTGGAATTCCAGGAATGGAAGTGATGGGGATTGTTGATGGATTTCTTAATTTGCAGGAGGACCCTTTTGTCAGCTGGGTTGCAACGAGAACGAGGAGAGATGGCGGAGAGAGTTGGGGTTGGGAACGTAGAGGATATGGCCAGGAGGAAAACTATGCAGAGATAAAGCGAGGAAGAAGAATGAGAAGAAGCAGTGTCTCGTCTCTGATGAGTGGCCATCTTCTGCATTAGTTAATTGTTGGGTGAGTTGGTGAAAAGTTGAAGCAATGAGTGCGTTAATTTATAGGGGACCTTATTGTAGTCAGGCCATGGTTTTATCTATCCTATCGCTTCAGATCGACTTCAGAGTAAAATTTAACTGGTCAACATTCAACAAAATGGGGGAGTTTCAGACTTCAGGTTGATATCATTGATCCTTCATGGAATAAAACTTACAAAAATATAATAGAAAACATTGTTAGACTTCTGCTGTTTCTTGGGTCGGTCCAATCGATTACAGACACCGGTACTTTGTCTCTCTCGAAAACTGGAAACCACTGGCGCAAGGCAATAGGGTCCCATATTAAAACGATTTGCTTTTAAGACGTTTCTGCTGGTTGTTTTAGAATTGGAATGTATTTCAATTTCCAAACACGTTTAATTAATATATTGTTCAAATCAATACATCTACATGCCAGATCATGTCTGTATTTCTTTTTCTTTGTTTTGGCGTTTCAACTTTCAATGGGGGAATGACAGATATAAGAATGGGATAGCCATTCTAGCTACAACGATTTGAGATGTGGTAGGAGATCTATTAACTTTGAAAACCCACTCTGGTCTACATCAATGCCTTTGTTTTCATGTGTTTTTGAAGCCATAACACATGAGGAAAAAAAAAAAAAAAACTTGAAACGTGTTCTTAATTGTGTTTCTGTTTTGAAAAACAAAAATAAATTAGTTTTGTTTTAAAAAGGAAATATGTTTTCGAAACCACTAAAATGATGCTTTTAAAATGAAAACAAGTTTTGGAGTGAAAAATTACATGATTTATGAAACACGATAAGAGATCATTGGATGAGAATATCGGGTGAAAACTACTTGGCGTCCAACCATTGGATGCTTTTAAAATGGTATAATACCATTTAATATATATGATTTTTACCTAATGAAAACCTTACTTGGCGTCCAACCATTCAATGTGTGATTTTGCATGGTGAAAACTACTTCTAGGCTGTCCTTTGATCTGACCGACCAAATTGTTAAATCGACCCAAATTAATTCTTTACGTTTGGGTTGATTTTCACTAATGTTGACCAGTTTAGGGTGGCCAATTTCATAACCCGATTAGGTTGGTTTGGTTGGCCAAACAGCTTGTAACTGATCCGGCCCTATCTGTGAATACCCCTGTACAATTGTACAATGCATTCATTTCTTTAGTTTATAAATATAGCGTATAGATGCACTATTTGACAAATGGTTGAGTTGTGACCCATGACACACAAGTGGTCGTGTTGTTGACATGGACTCAATCCATTTCTATGTGGGATGTAGATTAATGATATACTAGTTATTTTTGTATCTAATAGTAATATTAGAATTCAAAAAATATGAAAAATAATTTGTAGTTTCCTATAAATAAATCCAATCTTTTTTCCTAAATTTTCAAATTTATTTTCTTGTATATATATGTACATTTTATAATAACCATGATAAGCACTATTTAGTAGACTGGACTGGACCGGCTGGTTGAACCACTTGAACTGTGATCCAAGCACCTAGCTGGTTTGCTCATACCCCTAAAACCAAAAGCTACAACCACCCAAAACCTCGAAGTGGTCCTGGTTTTAGATTTGAAATATTTTAAAACATAAGTGAGAACTTCTGGTGGTTATAACTTTGCACTTGAGTAAGCTTTTGATCTCTACATGTTTCAAATGATGTATTTATTTCTACTGCTAAAACAAATATGTACAGTTCAAAACCCCCCTTTGACCAGTTCATGTATAATGCAATGATGCAAGGTGTGGTTTAGTTTTACAGTAAGGCTATGTTTGGTTTGAAGAAAAAAGTAGGGAAAAGAAAGGAAAGGGAGGGAAACCCTTACAAACCTTGTATAGATTCAATTCCCCTATCCTACTTTTCCTTTCCTTTTCCTACCTTTTCCTTCAAACCAAACATGGCCTAAGAAATATATTCTCATTTTGAGTACTAACATATCTTGGAAGTTATTATAACTCTCATTTTTAGTACACAAATATATGTATCAAACCATTTGGTCAAGACTTGGGATGAGTTAGAATTGACCTAGCTGGTTTGGTCATACCTTACCTCGCTATTTTTGCAAACAAAAATGCTGCTTAATTATGTTTTTAATTCTTAACATTTAATATAAAAATCCCTATTTAATAGATTTTTATAAAGTAATTTCATACTTTTGAAAATATAAATGTACTAAAAAACACAATATAGTGTTTGTATTATATACTTTTATACTTCTTGCTTTCATATTTTTAAGGTACGAAAAACTTCAAAAGCACAAAGCCGGCTTTTTATACTTCATTCTTGTGGCGAAATAGTACTTTCGTTTTCATGCGAATGCATGTGACACCCTTCAATAAAACTCTCGACTCTACCTCCGCTAACCACTACTAAAGTCGGACCACCATCGTCAGTCTCAAACCACAAAACCACCAGAAAACGTCACCGAAAGTACAAATGGAGGTGCTTTTGCCAAACAGAAAATGGTACTACTGCGTTAGAAAGCACTTTTCAAATTTTTTACCCAAATGGTTTGAAAAGCAAAATTACCAAAGGAGAATTATTTTATGTACTTTTATGTACGTTTTATTTTTTAAATTGATGCAATATCAGCAATAAGATCCAATATAATCCAACCACAAGCTGAATCCTTCGAAATAAAATCTAACCCAACATTAATCTTATTCAATTGGCCATTGTATGTATTCATTCATGGGAATATGTTTCTAATTAATGAAAGACTGATGTGCTGTGAAGCGGATGTAAAGATGAAATCCGACTACTGAATGAGTTTTGTTGGGTCAATCTAGTCCAAGACGAGTATGAATTGGTAACTCAATTCTAACTCATCCCAAGTCTTGACATAAAGAACAGTACCCTAACCAAATTTATGCTTAATTAACACATTCGATATGCTGCAATACTCAAGTACTAGATCAACCTGATTTCAAGTTTTCCTTTCCAACATTTAAAGGTAATCATGATCGACCAATGAGTTCTCCACAAAAACGTATTTCAGTAAAGGAAGGGATCTGAACCAGATTACAACCAAATGATGGTCAATATGTGGTGGAAGTAGCAAAACATCTTAAATTGGCATACTCATGCCAAAAAACGAAGTGATACAAAGAAAAATTACAAAAAGAACAAGAAAATAACTTTATCTTAGCTAGCTATTCATCCAAAAGAAAAACAAGAACAATATTCATATCTGCACGTTCCTGCAAATTCGTTGCACCCGGAAATTATTATTGTTATTACTGAAATCTGAATTATCTTTCAGTGGTTCAAGGTGTCTTCCTTCATTAATTGATGCCGACTGATTTACTTGCACTTGTTGGGGAGCGGCGGGCCGCACAAACACCGATTATGGGCAAAGGCTTTGGCACTCATAAGGTTCTTCTGCACATTCCCAGCGAAAGGAATCTCTCCGCACAGCTGATTATAACTCAAATCCATTCTTTGTAAATTCATCAACTCAATCACCTGCTTCGGAATGTTGCCGTGAATCTTGTTGTGGGACAAATCTAAAGTCATTAAGCCCTTTGGAAACCTCACCTTCGTCAGATCGAAGTCGAATTGGTTGTACGATAAATCGATCCATGTTCCCGCTCCATTCTCCCTCAACAACATTGACGCGTCCCCACTGAGTCTGTTATGTGACAGGTCGATGTTTGAGACATCAATCGATTTGGGGATTGCACCGGACAGCTGGTTGTGAGATAAAGAAAGAGAGAAAATGGCTAGTACCCCGTCTTTGAATCTCCCAAATGAATTGGGTATGCTTCCAGTGAGTTTGTTCGACTGGAGGTCGAGATTTTGCAGCTTGTTAAGGTTTGCAAGAGAAGCCGGGATTGGACCAGAAAGTTGGTTGTATCCCAGATAGAGATATCTGAGATTTTTGAGCTTGCTTAGAAATTCAGGGATAGGACCCGAGAGGCTGGTGTTCCATATGCTTAGAGTTTCGAGGCTCGGAAGTTTTGTGATGGAGTAGGGGATGGAACCAGTGAGGTTGGTACTGTCCCTGAATTCCAGAGTTTTCAGGTATGGGAGGTCACCGACGGCCTCCGGGATTTGGAAAGGAGTGTAGATGTTGTAGAAGAGGAGTTGGGATACGCGGTCTGAAAGGTCGCACACAACATAGTTCCAGTTACAGCAATCGGTACTGGGATTCCAGGAGTCGAAGTAATAATCGGAGATTTTTAGAGATTTCTTGATTTTCCAGAGGACTCTTTTATCAGCTGCATGGCAGCGAAGAGAGGAAGCAGAGAGCGTAAGAGATGGCAGAGAGGAGGAGATTAGGAAGAAGAGCAGGAGAACAGAGAGCAAAGGAAAAGAGGCACTACGCCCATTACGAAGAGTATCCATTTCCCTATTTGAGATGAGTTTTACAAGGGTATGTGTATATATAGAGACAGAGAAACCAGATTTTTCTCCACATGGAGACGTTCCGGATGTGAAGACTAATTCGATCTGTGAGAGGAAATCTGAGCTGAGACAGATGGTGGGCAAGCACGCTGATATATTAGCTAGATTAAGGTTTAAATAGTCAACGAAAATTGAACTCAACGTCACTTGGTTTTTCTATCCTTAATGGAATGCTGTGTGCTTGGATGATAGCTGACAGTAATAATGGCGCATGAATTAGCCACCTCAGCCAGTTGTCTTCATCATAATAAATCATGTCTAATTGTTTAATTGTCTGTTATTAAGTATCGACAACCGACAAATATTAAATCAAACACATGGGATAGTCGTAGTCATAGAAGCTAGAAAGAGACCCACGAAGCCACCAACTTCTTTTTATGATATGCATTCAATATTTCTTACTTCTTACGTCACAGTTCGTAGTGCATGGAAATGGACAATTCTTGTTACGCTGAGAAAAGATGACACGGAGATGGAGAAGACCATACCGATCGATTCTTGCTCTGTCAAGTGTAATTCACATATGTATATAGTATGTTAATATATGTATACATTTTTATTTCCAATTTTTTGTCTACATTATTAATATATTTTTAAAATTTTCATTATTTTTTAATTTTTTTTTTAAATATGACTCTCATAGCCTGGCCTGGCCCATGGAAGGCCTGGGCCCGCCTGGGCGTCTGGGCTTGTGCCATGGGCATGCTGGGCCCGACCGAAACGACAACTGCATCCCCTGTTTCTGTTTCATTCTAATGTTGATGATGCGCCCTACTTTTGCAAGAGAAGGCCTCTCCTTTTTTTTGTTTTTTAATTTTCAGACAATCAAAATACAGCTAAACATAACCTTGTATTTCCTATGTATTTATATTGTATATATTTATATTTATATTCTTTTCAAATTAATCTTTAGGCTAATTTGTAGGGAATACAAATACAAATATACACAATATAATACATACAAAATAATATAAAATGTTAGGTTTTGTACTCTACAAATTTGTACGTGTATTCCTTCCAAACTGAGTCTTAGGCTAAGTTTGGAAACAATGCAAATAGAATTTCAATCCCGATTCAGGATAAATTTGCACTATGGTTCAATCACATTTATGCATTAACAAATGATAGACCAGTGCATATTTACATTGATAATAAGATGTAAAATTACATCAATAAAAAAGAAGTAAATTTGCATTCAAGTGGGCTTTTGATAAAAAAAAGGCATATGCTTTATTAGAATTTGTGTTTGCATCGATTACATCTAAAAGTCTATTTGGTAAGAAGGTCAATTTATCAGTGCAAAACTAACCCAACTTTGCAATTTATATGGGCCATTGTACACTCTACATATTTGCATTCACACTTATTTACATCGTTTCCAAATATGGAGTGTAAAGTGTAGTGCAAATTTATTTCATTTAGCTGTAATGGATGCAAACACAAATTCCAATAAGACATGTGTCTTTTCTTTATCAAAAGCCCACTTGAATGTAATTTGATGCGTCAAAAATGTATCTCTCTAGTTTAACGGTCAAATGAATGAGTTTGGTTATGAAATTTGGTGTCCTGGGATTTTTTGGGTCTCTGAAAACAGTAGCAAGGTCTAATCGGACAAATGGGGTCGGGATGGTTGAGATCTATGGCTGACAAATTCAGATCAATGAGATTTGTTGAAACAAAATCTTTGTTCGATGATGGGTCAAATAGGGGAATTTTGGGATGAAATTTGGTGGGTTGGCACTTTTGATCATCCTGAATCTAATGGAAGTGATGGATCTTTGACCAGAGGTGTAGATTTGTTGATTTAGTTCAGATCATGATTTTAACCTATGGTTTTTCCAATCAATCGAAAGGGTTTGAAATGGAATTTTACTTTTTCAACTGTTAAACAAAGGTGTTTGGTCGTGAGATTTGATGTGCTAGGGTTGTTAGGGTCTCCAAACATAGTGGTAAGGTTTGATTTGTCATGTGAAATTGGGATGATGGATGGTATGTTCTAATTAATGAGATTTGTTAGAATAGGATCTAGGCTTGATGGAGGGTTAAACAAGGGAATTTTGAGCTACAATTTGGTAGGTAGGTATGGATTAGGTGAGAAGTCAAGAGGATGGTTCTGATTTGAGAAATACATGGTCAATCTTGGTAATCATTTAGGGCAATCCGAATGGGATCTTGATGTCCTTGTAATTGGTTGTTGAAGATTCGTGGTGGGATTTGCTAGTTGATTATTTCCTAGTGATCTTGGGGTGATGGATATGTTGGATTTGATTTTGGAGGAGTTGGAATTTGATATCGCATAGATCGGGGCCGTTAGAAATGAAGTTGGCGTGATGAATGGTGAATCTTTAGAGTTTAGTCATGAAAATTTATACGTAACTAAGTTATAGTTTTTCAAGTTTGGGGGTGATGTCTAATCAAGGTTCTTGTTTGTCCTGTGGATAGGGTCAAATGAGGATTTTTCGGGTTTGGAAAGTCTCAAGTTGATCTACTTGTGTTTTAAGTTTTTGGAGTGCAAAAAGGGAGTACAAAGAGGTAGGGTAAAGGGACCGAGAAAAACTTGGGTGCTAACAACTCTTTAACTAATTTTTATAAAATCAAGAATTATATTTAAAAATTATCAAAACTATAAAATTTTAGTTATTATTATTATTATAATTAATAACCAAATACAAATGGGGGAACAAAATATTATAATGTTAGAAAATGAAATAATTAATTAATTTATATTGAAAAATAAAAGATAAATTAGTGTAATTTTGTTAGTAAACTACCAAATAAAAAATATATTTAATAACAATTTAAAAAATCAATAAATTCCCATAGTTACACAAATGTAATAAATTTTTCAAAAATTTTCATAAAACTACATTTTCATAAAATAACATTTTTGAAATTAAAAGATATAAAGTATTTGAAGTTTTATTTAAAATGCATTAAATAATTATTGAAAATTATTAGAATATTTTGGAAATTTTAGGAAAATTTATTACAGTTGATAGATTTTGGAAAACCATTGAAAAATTATGTAATTTTCATTGCAAATTATTGAAAATTATTAAAGTTAAATGACTATGGGAAATGGAAAACTATAATTTGAACAAATAATTACACAAATTATTAAGATAAATTAGTATAATATTGGAAAAAGGAAATTATTGGTTAGTTTTTATTAGAAATTATAAGATAAATTAGTATAATTCTGTAAGTCACCATTTAAAAAGAAAATAAATTACTTAATAAAAATTTAAATAAATTTCAATTTCAAGATTATAGAAGTACAATAAATTTTCCAAAATTTTCACAAAATTACATTTTTGAATATTAAAGACAATTTAGTGTACTTTTAGAAAATTGTATTCAAAAGGATACATTGAGAAGTGGTTACCTTGCCCTGAAACCGCATGACACTAGGGACAAGGCGGGGATGGGTAGAGTGTCTTGACTATGGATCATGGAAAGGGATGGGGTGCCCTGCCCAGAATCCACCCCATTGTCATTCCTAGATAATTGTTAATTATTATTGGAATTAATAAAAATGTTATATTTTATAATTATTTTTATTTATTTAAAATTAATCAAAATTTTATTTAAAAATAATAAAAAATAAAAATTATTAATAAAACTAAATTTATTAAAAATATTTGTTCATATTCAATTATCAATAATTATTTTTTATAAATCAACATTAAATGAAAAATAAAAATATTAAATCTTTCAGATTTTCCTATGCATCATACGAGTCCTTGCTAGTTAACTATTGAAATCTGAATCTCCACACAATGTCGTATGAGGAATCAAGGTGTCTTCTTTCAATTGAAGCCAACTGATTTACTTGCAGTTATTAGGAAGAGGTGGACCACACAAACACCGATTATGGGCAAATGATTTGGCACCCATCTTCTATACATTCCCACCAACTGGAATCCTTCCACACAACCGATTATAACTAAAATCCATTATGATCAAATCCAATTCTATTACTTGCCTGGGAATTCCACTGTGAATCTTGTTATGAGACAAATTCAAAACATTCAAGTTGCTTGGAATCGCCTGCTTGGGAATGCTGCCATGGAAGTTGTTGTAGGACAAATCTAAAACATTCAAATTGCTTGGAAACCTCATTTTCGTCATATCAAAGTCGAGTTGGTTGTAAAGTTAAAACAAACAAATAGAATAAAAATAATAACATAAATTAAAGAGAAGACAAGCTCAAAGAATAATATGGCTAACCTGCATTGATGGGGCGAACCAGCCCTATTTATAGTTACAGAGATTGAGTTGTAGTAGGATCACACAAGATTAGAATTACAAGAGGTAGAGCTTATCTAGGTTAGTTGTGATTTATCTAGGATAGATCTTATCTTAGGATAGGATTAGGATTATCCTACCTTGTTTAGGATAATTCTTATCTTGGGTAGGAGTAAGATTATCCTAGTTATTTATATACAAGAGCCCATAGGATTTGGTTCTGCTAAATGGGATTATCCTAGTTAGTTATATACAAGAGCCCATAGGATTTGGTTCTACTAAATGGGCTTGGAGGCTATGTAGGTATGCATGGACCATGCATGGGCCCATGGACAATGTCTATGTTATCATCCCCTTGCAAGCTGAACGGGGTAACGAGAAGCTTGTCCCGAAGAGAAGCAAAGCAGGCTGTGGAAAGTGGCTTAGTGAAGATGTCGACGATCTTCTCTGTTGTTGGAATATACCGAGTTTGAAGCTAATTCTTGGTGACAAGATCTTGTAGGAAATGGTAGTCAACCTCTACATGCTTTGTGCGAGCATGGAAAATAGGGTTGGCAGCCAAGTGGGTAGAACCCATATTATTGCACCATATAATAGGGGGAGGAGCTAGAAAGCCAATGTCTCATAGTAGAGACTGAATCCATAACAACTCTGTGACTATGTTGGCAAGAGACCTGAATTCGAATTCGGTGCTGGAGCAGGCAATAGTGGGTTACTTCTTGGATTACTAGGAGATCAGGTCGTGGCCAAGGTAAACAGCATACCCTCCTGTAGACCGTCGATCATCTGGATGACTGGCCCAATCAACGTCTGTGTATGCCGTTAACTGTCGAGATGAGGACCCTAGAAAAAAGAAGTTGTGAGTGAGAGTTCCTTTGAGATACCGAAGGATACGTTTGATGGCTGTCCAATGCTCATTAGTGGGAGAGTGAAGGAACTGGCAGACTTTGTTGACTGTAAAGGAGATATCTGAATGTGTGGTGGTGACATACTATAATGCTCCAACAATACTGCGATACTCTGTGGGATTAGGTAATGGATCACCTGAGTCTTTGGACAAACGACTGGAAGTAGACATGGGTGAACTCACAAGTTTGGCCCCTTCAAGATTGGTCCTACGAAGTAAATCTAGGATGTAACACTGCTGTGAGAGAACCAAACTGGCTGATTTGCGACTTACCTCAACTCCCAAAAAATAGTGTAAAGACCCTAAGTCCTTCAATGGAAAAACTGTAGAGAGTGATTTGAGAAAATCACTGAAGGTGACAATAGAGGTTCCAGTCAAAATCATGTCATCCACATATACCAGTAGAAGGAGAGTGGATTTGTTGGAAGAGAAAATAAAAAGAGATGGATCAGCAGCCGAGTTGTGAAAACCCATCTGTTTGATGACATAACTCAAACGTGAATACTAGGCTCGCGGTGCTTGTTTGAGGCCATAGAGAGCCTTTTTCAATTTGCAGACATAAGTGGGATACCTGGGATCAACGGAGCCCTTTGGTTGATGAACATAAATGTTTTCGTCAAGGATGCCATGAAGGAAGGCATTGTCAATATCTAATTGATGAACAAGCCAGTTCTGCGCAAGAGCAATAGAGAGGATTGTTCATATAGTCATCAATTTTACAACTGGGCTTAAGGTATCAAAGTAATCAAGGCCTGGTATCTGACTGAAACCTTGAGCGACCAACCTGGCTTTATAACGGTCAATGGTCCAACATGGCGGGCAATTAATTCCTAGAAATGAATTTTCATAAAAAACAACATGACGGGCAATGAAAACACGCCCTAAAGGAGCATGGAGACATCGGTACCCTTTGTGAGAGGTACTATATCCAATAAAAATACATGGAAGGGACTGAAACAGAAACTTATTTTTGTTGTAGGGCCGCAGAAAAGGATAGCAAGCACACCCAAAGCATCGCAGTAGAGAATAATTAGGTGAAGTTTGAAAGAGTTTCTCATGAGGAGACATACCATGCAATACCTCTATTGGTAGTCGATTTATCAAGAAAACTGCAGTTTCTACTGCATCAACCCAGAAGGAGAAGGGGAGCTTGGAGGAGGCTAGTAGAGACAAGGCAGATTCGGTCACATGTTTGTGCTTCCGTTCTGCTGAGCCGTTCTGTTCGTGTGTATGAGGGCACACCAAAAGAAGATGTGTTATTCCTTGTGAGTCCAAGTATCGGGAGAGAGAATGATACTCTCCACCCCAATCTGATTGAAATACCTTGGTTTTGGTATTGAACAAAACTTCTACATGTCTCTTAAATTTAATAAAAACATCACATACACACATTTGATTTTCCAGCAATAGGATACACCCAAAAAAATTTTGAAAAATCATATAGAAATAGAACATAATATGAAAATCCATTGTTCGACTTAATGGGAGCAGGTCCCCATACATCTGAAAAAATTAAATCTAATGGACACTTAGACTGAGAACTAGACGATTTCAATGACATCCTATGACTCTTGCCCATTTGACAGGACTCACAAATAAACTCATTAACACTAGAACGAATAAACGGAAGACCAAACTTCGAAACAACTTGCCATACATTACGCATAGCTACATGACCAAGACAAAGGTGCCAACCATGAAGAGAGGTGCGTTCTCTAAGAAGAGCTTCGGGAGAGATTGTGGCTAACGCAGGAAAGCTATATAGGCCGTCTCTATTGGCTCCTTGAAGTAGGATTCTCCCCATATAGTCCTTCACATAGCAATAGTCATGGTGAAATTTAAAAAATAAATTATTATCTCTGGTAAATTAACTGACAGATAATAGATTCTTGCAAATGGAGGGAACATGACAAATATCTCTCAAAGAGAGCATGCTGATTAAAAATCATAGAAGAAGATCCTATATAATGAATATTCAAACCTTGACCATTGCCGACCTTTACTTGATCTAGTCCAATATACTCGGTGCGATTTTGCAGATTGTCTAGATCTGAAGTCATATGATGAGTAGCTCTAGAGTTTGGATACTAGTTGGGATCAAAATTACTCTCATACTAGTTCTGAGGGGTATTTACCCCTCCATGAAAGGCAGAGGGATCATTGCAGGTGTTATCAGAAAATCCAAAAGCATATTTTGCCTTTCTACACTATAGAGCACTGTGTCCAAATTTATTACAAATCTAACAAGTAATATAATTTTTACCTCCACGTCCTCTAGAAAATTGTTGTGTCCAATTTTGGAGGATTGATGATTATACTATGGGAAGCAACGACCACGCCCCTTACCTCTATTGTTGTTGAAATTTGGTGAAAACTGCTATAGGGGCTTTTGAAAATTATTTTTCTTAGGAGGGGCGCCTGCAAGATTCGCACTTCGAGGATTTGACGCAAGAGATAGGTCCTTAAGCCAACTTTCATGGTTTAGAAGTGCTCCCAAAATATCAGCATTACCAAGATTTGCTACATCTGGTCGATTTGTCAATGCTGTAACCACTGACACATATTCACTCCCTAGTCCAAATAAAATGTAAAGTACTAGTTCAGATTTGAGAACTGGTTCAGATACTGTAGACAGACTGTTAGCAATAGACTTTGCACGTGGTATATATGTAGAAATAGAGAGAGAACCTTTTTTGAGATTTTGCAGTTGTCTCCGCAACTGCATACCCTGGACCAGGAGTGGGTGGAATAATTGTGAGCAAGGGAAGTCCATACCTCTGATGATGTCGACAGAGCTGCCACTTGTGCCATAACTCCTTCAATGAGAGAGGAAATCAACCAACTCAACACAAGCTGGTCAATATCAGTTCATTTTTCGAATTCAGGGTTCACTATCATCCCTGTACCATCTGAATTGGGTATAACTTTAGGCAATGGTTTTTTCTTCTCTTCTACAAGCTCCAACAGGTGGTGGTGTCGAAGGATGGGAAGGAACTGGGCACGCCATAGTAGATAATTGTCACTTCCAAGTTTGATAGGAAGATAATGAGTCACATTCTGGATTGAAGGGAGCGCACTACTCGTGGATGAGCTGTTGTTGGAGGCTGCTTGGTTGCTACCATGTGTGCCTGTCTCTATTGACATGGCTCTAATACCAAGTTAAAACAGACAAACAGAATATAAATAATAATTGAAATTAAAGAGAAGACAAGCTCAAAGAATAATATGGCTAACCTGCATTGATGGGGACAAACCAGCCCTATTTATAGTTACAGAGATTGAGTTGTAGTAGGATTATACAAGATGAGAATTGCAAGAGATAGAGCTTATCTAGGTTAGTTGTGATTTATCTAGGATAGATCTTATCTTAGGATAGGATTAGGATTATCCTACCTTGTTTAGGATAATTCTTATCTTGGGTAGGAGTAAGATTATCCTAGTTAGTTATATACAAGAGCCCATAGGATTTGGTTCTGCTAAATGGAATTATCCTAGTTAATTATATACAAGAGACCATAAGATTTGGTTCTGCTAAATGGGCTTGGAGGCTACGTAGGTGTGCATGGGCCCATGGACAACATCTACGTTATCAGTGAGATAGGTCGATCCATGTTGCTACTCCATTCTCCCTCAACAACATTGATGCATCCTCACTGAGTTTGGTACACGATAGGTATATCCTAGAGACATTAATCATGGGGATTGATGAGGGCGGATTTGGCCCCCCAATGACAATGTGACACGGGATATCTCAAAACAGCTGGGTGACACCCAGAACCACTTAGGCAACAACTTGCCTTAGCCAAGATGATGGCGACCAAGCACAGGCGCCGACCGCCAGGCACAAGCACCGACCTGGCGACTTGGCACAGGCGCCGAACTAGCGACCTGGCACAGGCGTTGACCTGGCGACCTACGAGATGTGCTCACTGATAAATTTGGCATGCATATTCCAACACTCCCACGATCCTTGGAATTTGATCCACATATCGAACGTTCCAGAGGGTGGTCAACAAGTATGGCGGTTGCCTCTAGGAATCTCAAACCACTTAGACGACCTCTCGTAAATCTCGAATGCGGTGCGTGAAGCCCACGCCAAACAATGCCTATATAAAGGCACCAACCACAATGCCATAGGGGGGGGCAAGTAAGCATATTCTAACTCTCATACTTTATGATTTTTAGCTCGTAGTCTATTATGAGAGTACTGAATTAATCATCTGAGCGACCTCGCCGGGTTAACCACCCTGGGTCCTCTGACATTGATTCCTTGCAGGTCTCTAAAGAACTACAAAGCTCAACAATCAATCCAGCTCGCCACCAGTCAGCTCGACACCTAATATGCAGCTCCGCACTCTGGTCAGCTCGACCCTCTAGTCAGCTCATCACTAATATGCATTCCGGCTCTCTGGTCAGCTTGGCACCTAATAGGCAGCTCAGCACTCTGGTCAGCTCGACACCTAATAGGCAGCTCGGCCCTATGGTTAGCTCATCACCTAATATGCAGCTCGGCCCTCTGGTCAACTCGGCACGTAATAGGTAGCTCGACACCTAATAGGTAACTCGACCCTCTGGTCAGCTCGTCACCTAATATGCAGCTCGGCCCTCTAGTCAACTCGGCACCTAATAGGCAGCTCGACCCTCTAGTCAGCTTGGCACCTAATAGGTAGCTCGGCACTCTAGTCAGCTTGGCACCTAATAGGCAGCTCGGCCCTCTGGTCAGCTCATCACCTAATATGCAACTCAACCCTCTGGTAAGCTCATCACCTAATATGCAGCTCGGCACCTAATAGGCAGCTCGGCCCTCTGGTCAGCTCGTCATCTAATATGCAGCTCGGCCCTCTGGTCAGCTTGGCACCTAATAGGCAACTCAGCCCTCTGGTTAGCTCGGCCTCTAGGTCCTCACCCAGCAAAATTCTCCACTTCAGTTGAGTCATTGGCCACTTGGAAGCAGACCGAATGATGAGATACTTAGCACAAAAACTGATACTTCACCAAAAATTGATCCATCAATTGGCGTCGTCTGTGGGAACACTACAAAAGGCTAAGTTCTTATCTTCTGAAAGGCTAAGTCCTCTTCTTCCAAGAAGCTAAGTTCTCACCTTTTAGAATCTAAAGCTCTCACTTTCTACTTTTCATTTTTTTATGAACTCAAAGACTATGCAGGAAGTTGATGGTCAACAGACTAAGCAGCTCTGCCGACTTTATTTCAACTCGGATAAAGCCTCATCAGTCCTCTTCGCGAGTTACCCTCTACAAGATGAGCTCTTCGTGGCTTCCGCGGAGTTGGTAGCCAACGTACTACACGGACACCCCATGCCGGTCGAGTCTTCCAAGGCTCCGGTGCGAGCTGGTGACCTAAAGTCAGTAGTACTGCCCCCTTAGGTCGAGCTCCCAGTAGCTTTTTGTAGGAGTGAGTGACCGACGTCACTAATGAGGCTGATGCAATGCAACCATAGCTCTAAAAGTGCCGAACTGATAAAAGATCTTGGCGCCACATAAGATCCAGTCGCCTCTTCGGTATGGGCAAAATCAAGGAGAGTGGATTACGAGTCGCTCCTAGAGCCTAAGGGCTAAAGTGCCGAACTAATAAAAGACCTCAGCACCACATAAGACCCAGTCGCCTCTTTGGCATGGGCAAAACCAAGGGTAAGGAGAGTGGACTGTGAGTCGCTCCTAGAGCCTAAGGGCTAAAGTAGTTCATATTCAGCACAAGAAAACAAAGAAAGAGTAGTTTGCTCTCAGCACCATGATGGATGCAAACTTGATTTCTTCATTGTCGACCTCCACCTCGATTGCAGGCTCCACATCAAACTCACTGGCTAGGGCCAGCTCGAAGAGCACTGCATCAAAGTCTACCTAGGTGGAGAGACCTGATAAAGCAATCACATAGAACCCCCTCTTAAGGACGACATGATGAGCTTCACTCTTGAGGTACTTAGCCGGATCGCAGAACCTCTTTATGGTCACATCTCTGATAAGGTAGATGTCCTCGGGGTACCTGCTCAACCTCTCGTCGAGCAGATGAATTCGCTCTCAAGCCCCGAAAATAAAGATGGCGAGGTCCTACACAAGGTTGCAAACGCTTGGACTCTTACGACTTGAGAAGCAAATTGGATCGACACTTACGAGCTCATCGAATTAGTCATTCTAGGCCAAAAGGAGCAATCTACTCCCTTCGTCGAGTTACTTTCAGCTCGAGAGTGGGGGGCAATTGATGAGGGCGGATTTGGCCCTCCAATGACATTGTGACACGTGATATCTCAGAACAACTAGGTGACACCCAGAACCACTTAGGCAACAACTTGCCTTAGCCAAGATGATGGCGACCTGGCACAGGGGCTGACCTGGCGGCCTGGCACAAGCGCTGCTGAACTGGCGACCTGTGAGACGTGCTCGCCGACAAATTCGACATGCATATCCCAACACTCCCACGATCCTTTGAATTTGGCCCACGTACCGAATGTTCCGGAGGGTGGTCAACGTGCACGGCGGTTGCCTCCGGGAATCTTGGACCACTTAGACGACCTCTCGGAAATCTCGGATGCGGTGCGTTAAGCCCAAGCCAAACAATGCCTATATAAAGGCACCAACCCCAATGGCATAGGGGGGCAAGTAAGCATATTCTAACTCTCATACTTTATGATTTTTAGCTCGTAGTCTACTATGAGAGTACTGACTTAATCATCTAAGCGACCTCGCCGGGTTAGCCACCATGGGTCCTCTGACATTGATTCCTTGTAGGTCTCTAAAGAACTATGAATTTCAACAATCAATCTAGCTCGACACCTAATAGGTAGCTTGACCCTCCGGTCAACTCGTCACCTAATATGAAGCTCGGCCCTCTAGTCAGCTCGGCACCTAATAGGTAGCTCGACACTCTGGTCAGCTCGGCACCTATTAGGCTGCTCGACCCTTCTGGTTAGCTCATCACCTAATATGCATCTCGACCCTCTAGTCAAATCGGCACCTAATAGGTAGCTCGGCACTCTAATCAGCTCGGCACCTAATAGGCAGCTCGGCACTCTAATCAGCTGGGCACCTAATAGGCAACTCAACCCTTTGGTCAGCTCGTCACCTAGTATGCAGCTCGGCCCTCTAGTCAGCTCAGCACATAATGGACAGCTCGGCCCTCTGGTCAGCTCGGCACCTAATAAGCAACTCGGCCCTTTGGTTAGCTCGTCACCTAGTAGGCAGCTTGGGCCTCTGGTCAGCTCGTCATCTAATATGCAGTTCGACCCTCTGGTCAGCTCGACACCTAATAGGCAGCTCGGCACTCTGGTCAGCTCGACACCTAATAGGCAGCTCGACCCTCTAGTCAACTCCTCACCTAATATGCAGCTCGACCCTCTAGTCTCCAGGTCCTCACCGAGCAAAATTCTCCACTTCGGCTGAGTCATCGACCACTTAGAAGCAGACCGAATGATGAGGTACTTAGCACAAAAAACTGATACTTCACCAAAAATTGATCCATTAGGGGTCTCATAGGAAAGTTGATTGTGAGACAGAAAGAGAAAGAAGTCATCTTCTACATCGTTATTGAATCTCCCAAATGAGTCGGGTATGCTTCCGATGAGTTTGTTCGATCGAACGTCAAGAACTTCAAGTCTGTTAAGATTTCCGAGAGACGCCGGGAGTGGACTGGAGAGTTGGTTGTGACCCAAGAAGAGGGACTTGAGATTTTTGAGTTGGCCGAGAAATTGAGGGATGGGACCCAAGAGGCTGGTGTTCTGTATTTCTAGAAATTCGAGGTTGTGAAGTTTGGTGATGGAGTAGGGGATGGAACCAGTGAAATTGGTGATGTCTTTGAATACGAGATAGTTTAGGTACGGGAGGTCTCCGATGGCCTCCAGGATATGGAAAGGGGTATGGATTGTATAGAAGGAAAGTTGGATGACACGGCCGGAAGCGTCGCATTCAACGTAGTTCCAACTACAGCAATCAATACTGAGTTTCCAAGGATTCAAAGTGTCGAAGTAATGGGGAATTAGAATTCTTGATTCCCCAGAGGACTCTTCTGTCAGCTGGATTGCAGTGGAAAGAGGAAGAGGAATCAGAGAGTGTAAGAGATGGTAGAAAAGAGGAGAAGAGGAAGAAGAGCATGAGAACAGAGAACAAAGGAAAAGAGACACCACAGTGAAGAATATCCATTTCCCTGGTTGAGATGAGTTGAGAGTTCTACTTCTACGACAGAAAAAAAGAGTCCTACGTTTGTGGATTTATGGAGAGAGATTGTGGTTAAACATGATGATGCATCAGCGAATGATTGAGTAGTCAACGAAAATGATATCCACGTCACTTGGTTTTTTCCATCTTTATTTGTAAGTCTGTGTGCTTCGGTCATAGTCAATTTCTGGCATCAGTGATATTGCCAACAATGTCAGACTGTCTATCGCTATTGGATGAGACCTCACTCGAGGCGCCTTACACCGACCTCATAAGTACATTCCACCGCACATTGGAAATATTTTTCATATTTAAATATTATTATTTATAGTAGAATGTGCAGGTTATTGTGAGACGCCCTGTGAGTGTAGCACATCCCAATGGTCATAGAAAGGGACCCACCAATTAGTTTTTGCTAGTTTTTTTTTATTTGGATCAATTGTCCACATCATGGCATGATGAGAATCTATTATCAACCATTAATGCACTACAAGACAGTCAGACAGATCATTGATATAATTCTTGCTACGCGGAGAATTGATATATTTAGTTATTTATTTATTTAAGTATGCATTTTTATGTTCAAAATGTGAGACCGGATCTGCTCGCCTCACACGCGTCTCACACGTGATGTTTTCAATGCACGATGGATGTGCATGTGAGGAGCAGATCCCGTTCCGTCAAAATGTATACAGTTTGTGCTCATATAGTTAATGGTGTGCCCTGGTGTTGGTGTTTGAATAGGGAACCCTACAGTTAGGGCCCATATAATTAGAAGGATAAACTTTGAAATTTTTGACACAATTACAACTAGAACGCTTTTGATGGAATTCTCTAACTAGACGGATAAAATGTCTAAAATATCCATAAAGTTACAATTGAGACCTTTTTTATAGAGAAAAACAATAGAAATTTTACGAACAATAACAAAAACAAAATTTACAATTGTTGCTTTACCTTTTGAAAAATAAATTAATTTCGGAAAAGATTTAGGATAGTAATCAATATGAAGAAAAAATTTAGAAAATAAACATTTTGGTCAATAGTATGGGTAGTTTGAACATTAAGTATTACAGTGCCAATCAACCAAAATAAACATTTTGGTCTATAACCCCAAATTTGAATTCAGATCTGCTACCAACACAAAGTGCAACAACATCCCAATCAGCCATTATAGTCATACATAATTGGGAGCATCTCTCCATGAATAACAAATGACCTAAAACCGGAACATTCTAGCCACTAATTTTTGAGTTGACAATTTAACCATTTGATCAGAACAAATGGCCCATTCTGACAAAATAAATAATAAAAAAATAAAAAATAATTAATATTTAAAAATGGCAAAAAACCATTGAATAGGTCAAACGGATCAATGGTTCAACTGCCTAAATCAACAGTTTATTGACCGCTTCAGCTTTGATTTGAGCTATGTTCATTGAACCACTTGAAAAAGTCACAAAACTATCTGCACCAGAAAGTTCAATATTTCTTAGCTGAACGAAAGCCCTCCCAAATGGGCAATTAAGATCTGGTTGAACCTGATTTGAACTTAAAAGAAAGCCTCGACTTTCGAAACAGTTGACACTAATGCAAACTCTAATACCGGAAATCATGGAAATGTATGTATGGATTTTATCGGAGAAACATGTAATCAATCAACCAGTATTATAACGAATGTTCAAACATGGAGATTGAAGCTCAAGCTATGTGGGAGGGTTTCCAAATTGCTTTAGAAGTTGGCATGTCCAACTTTGTTTTTGGAAAGTAAATCTCTCTCTTGTCTCGAGAATAAGGAACGACCTTGGTGCGTGCAATGCATATCACTGATGCAGGAAATTATTAAGGCCTAAATGGTCATTTACCTGGGTAAGTGGATTTATCCAAATAAGTTCACTTATCCATATTCTTTTGATTCTCATACTTTGTTAAATTTTTAAAAAGTCTTTTACTTAGGTAAATGTATTTATCAAAGTAAGTTTACTTGTCTATGTTCTTTTGATTCCTAGGTAAGTAATATAACAATTTATACCTATTAAAAGCCAATGTTAAAATGGGTAAACTTGTCACATTAAGTTTCATAAACTTTTCCCTAATGTGACAAAATTACTTACCCACATGGGAAATTGATAAGTTTTATTCGGGTAAATGAAACTAAATAATGGGGTCTAAGAGAATTCATCTCCTCAATTACAACTGATGTCAAATGATTGAAAAGGGAACAAGGTTTTTTAGCATTGACTAGTGAAACATAGTCTGTCATTATCTCATTTCTTCTCTTTGTCTTTCATTGTACATTTTCATATGCATCTTTCGAACTCTCACTTGTAGCCAATGTGCTGTTGAATGAATTTGGTTTAATACCTAAAAATACAAACAAAAAATAGGGGTGCAACTGAAATTGGATTTGCTCCTCACAAAATTGGTCCTCACACCCACATCTAGGGGTGGCAAATGGGTGGATTGGGTTGGGTAAGGGTTGAATATCAATCCACCCATATTGACCCATCAACCCACCATGACCCATCATCAATGCTTCTCAAAGGGTTATAACTCACCTACCATCACCTATAAATATAGAAATGGGTTGGGTCAACCCATATATCAAAAATAAGAACTTTTGAGAGAGCAAACTCTCTCGAATCTACCACATGCTATAAACGGGTCAAGTCGACCCGTATACCTGAAAATAACATTTTTGAGAAAACCATTTCTCAAGGCCGCCATGTGACAAAAACAAGTTGGGTCAACTCGTATATCCGAAAATAACATTTTTGAGAGAATCGTCTCTCAAGGCTGCCATGTGATAGAAACAAGTCGGCCAACCCGTATACTCAAAAATAACATATTTGAGAGAATAATCTCTACCAAGGCTACCACATGGCAGAAACGGGTCGAGTTGACCTGTGTACCCGAAAATGTAAAATTTATGTAGAAAAATACCAAAAACTTTGTAGAACATGCAAAAATTTTGCAAAAAATACCAGATAATTATTCCATTATTAATATTTTGATTTCTATAACTTTTATGAAATAAAAGTAGTTTTTTTGAAATAAATGTAGGTCAGTGGATTTGATAGATTCAATTTAATATATTATATTATTCAATACTTTTGTTTATAATATTTTTATTTTTTGTAAATAATAAATATTTTGTTATTACTTATTAATGTAAATTAAAATATTAGTTAATAATTTATAAAAAATATAAAAATTTTAAGATTTATATCATGTGCGAATTTATAAATCTTAAGTATTAAAATAATTATTCTATTATTAATATTCTATTTGTAAACAGTTTTTTGATATTAAATATTATCTTTTTATATAAATATGCATTTGATAGATTATTTATTCTATTAGTTTATAAAATACTATTTTTTACTATTATTTTTTAATTTTGGTAAGAGTTGTTAAGTATAAATATTTGATTTTTGTTTAAATTGCACGTGAACACAAAAGTTAATAAAACCATTTTTATATTACTTTTAATCACAAAATCTCATTTTGCTTGGTGGATTGGAATTGAAGTAGAATGTTAATGCACTAGGTGGAGTGGTCGACCCAACCCTTGACCCCCTCAACTCAAATACATTTTTTATTGTGAAGCTTGGCAAAATCATTGATCCAACCCTTGACCCCCTCGACTGAACCCATCTTGACCCTAATGGGTACCCTCGACCCAATCCAGTCTAACCCTTTTCCACTGACCCTAATGGGTTGTTCGACCCATATTGATCCACCAATAGAATGGATAGGTATGAGTGGGTTCCAAGGTGGGTGGATCGAATGGGTTGGGATTAAGATTGCCAGCCCTACGGCCACATCATAATCCTTGCAATATCTCCCCATGAATAAAAACGTAAAAGTAGGAAGATTGTTTCATGATGTGCGGCTGCAGAAAGGGGGTGAGATGAGTGGGAGGATAGATTTATGAGGAGCAAATCCAACTCCGAACTGGGGTGCAACTTCGATAAGGTTGGATTGGGAATTTGCTACTCTTTGTATGGGCTTGAACCCTAAAGAACTAACTCAATGTAATTTGAAATCCTTTTTTGAGTTTGGCAATCCGACTTAACTCTAATTCATGATCATAAGAGCTTAAAACGGAATTTCGAAGTAAAATATTAAAATAGAGCCATTTAATTTATATATGGATTATTTTACTATTTCCAAAAAAAAATTCAAATCTCTCTCTTTAGTAACCATCTTTTTTTATTTATTGAATATTGCATAAATATGAAAAACACAGTGAATCCTTCAAAAGAAACCTTTTTTCACTGGTGAACTGGACAAGAAAATTCTAAATCATGACTGGCAAATTAGTTCCACTAAACGAATTTCATCAAACCATGAGCCTATGTTACCGTTGAAATTAATTTCCTTGCAGGTAAGACATTTCTCAACCAAATGATCGTCAGTATATATGACAGAAAGTAGAAAAATATCTTATAGCTGGCATGGAAGCAGGGACATGACGCCAAGAAAAGTTACAACATGAACAGATAGAACTTTATCTTAGCTATTCACTAAAAAAAATTAAAAATAAGAGAACAACATTCATATCTGCATGTTCTAGCAAATTCCTCGTTGCAAGAAATTATTACTATTATTATTGAAATCTAAATTCTCAGGCAGTGATTACAAGTGTCTTCTTTCACTGGATGCCGACTGGTTTACTTGCACTTGTTCGGGAGTGGTGGGCCGCACAAACAGCGATTATGGGCAAAGGATTTGGCACCCATCTTCTGCACATTCCCACCGAACGGAATCTTTCCGCACAGCTGATTATAACTCAAATCCATGCTTTCCAAATCCAACTTATTAATTAACTGCTTCGGAATGTTGCCGTGAATCTGGTTGTGGGACAAATCTAAAACTTTTAAATTCTTTGGAAACTTCACCTTCGTCAGATCAAAGTCGAGTTGGTTGTGAGATAAGTAGATCCATTCCGCTGCTCCATTCTCCCTCAGCAACATTGATGCGTCCCCACTGAGTTTGTTATGCGACAGGTCGATGCTTGAGACRTTAATCGATGTTGGGATTCCACCGGAGAGCTGGTTGTGAGATAGATGGAGAGAGAAAACGCCGTATTCGCCGTCTTTGAAACTCCCAAATGAGTCGGGTATGGTTCCGGTGAATTTGTTCGAAAGGAGGTCAAGACTTTGCAGCTTGTTAAGGTTTGCAAGAGAAGATGGGATTGGACCAGAAAGTTGGTTGTACCCCAGATGGAGATATCTGAGATTTTTTAATTGGCTTAGAAATTCAGGGATAGGACCGGAGAGGCTGGTGTTCCATATGCGGAGTATTTCGAGGTTCTGAAGTTTTGTGATGGAGTAGGGGATGGAACCAGTGAAATTGGGTATGTCATCGAAGTCGAGAGTCTTCAGGAATGGAAGGTCACCGACGGCCTCTGGGATCTTGAAAGGAGTGTGGATGTTGTAGAATAGGATTTGGGTAACGCGGTCTGAAGGATCGCATCCGACGTAGTTCCAGTTACAGCAATCGGTGCTGGGATTCCAGGAATCAAAGTAATGGGGGATTTTCAGAGATTTTTTTATTTTCCAGAGGACTCTTTTGTCAGATGCATGGCAGCGGAAAGAATAAGCAGAGAGCGTAAGAGATGGCAGAGAACAGGAAACGAGGAGGAAGAGAAGGAGAACGGAGAGCAAAGGAGTATCCATTTCTCTGTTTGAGATGCTTTTTACGACCAAAAAAATGTGATGTGCATATATAGATGGAGATTGTGGGGCATGTATCGCTATCAGAGCATCTTTTGAGAAGTCAACGAAGATGAGCTCCATGTCACTTGATCGGTTGATGATTAATCCCTTATTTGGAAAGCCGTGTGCTTTGGTCATGGTCAATGTCCGGCATCATTGATATTCCAACAATGAGCATGATTTATATTAGTATTAATGCACTACTTGACAAACTGTTTGATGGTATAATTGTTTCTTTTCTGAGACGTATAAGATAGACACGGACAAGATGTTGCCACTTGTGGCTCAATCAAGTGTATTTTTTTAGCCGTCTTTGGAACCGTGGGCGTTTGTGGGCTCAATCAAGTGTATTTCTTTAGCTGTATTTGGAACCGTGGACGTTTTTCAATAATCGCTGCCAGGTAGGTGTCACAACTGATAATCAGCTGTTTGGTGAGATTTGTCATCCAGAAAAAAAAAAAAAACAACTGATAAATGGAAACGGATGCTTCGCTTTCCACGAAACACACATTTGACATGGCGCATACATGGACGGTGATGTGGCGATTGAGGAAAAGTATCTAGTGCTTCACGGATCACTGAAAGTGTGAAGAAAACCCCCATGACCCAAACGGCCAAACCCTTACCACTGTGCGAGGGGAACTTTTCGCAAGGATAGCTGTAGAGAGGGATAGCCGCAGGGGGAGATTTGCTTCCATGCTGAACAGAGAGGGTGCGCCTCCGATAAGTTTGCTGTCGACCGCTACAAAATCCCTCGCCTCGACGCCAGCCATATGTTTCATACATCGAGAAGGTGCTTCGTTGCTGTTTATTTCCCGATCTGAACGACATGTCATACCTACCCCTTCCTCTGAAAGTCAATCATCCGGTGAACTTTCCTTTGCTTCAATAGAATGTTAACTCTGCCGTTCCCATATGGCATTCAAAAATCAAGGAGAGGTGCCACACTGAATCACCCATACGACCCGCTTCTTCAAATGTCCTTCCAAACAGCACAAGATATGAAACGTTGCTGCACCTCCACGGAGATTGCACTACAAGAAAATTGGTCAAGCCGGCGGTCTCCGGCTTAGGCCTTTAGACCGCCACCCTTGATCTAAGCGGCAGTCAGGCATCCGCCCCCTAAGCCATGCCGCCTTAGATCAGGACCGCCGGTTCAGATGAAAAAGACCACCGCCTTGGATGGCCGGTCTGAGACAGTTCGAAATACGCTAAAACGGCGGTCAATCAGAACCACCGGCTTAGCATCAATAAAGCCAACAGTAAAGACCGCCACCTTAGGTTTTGTCAAACATAAATTGCATCTTTTGGTGGCCATCTAAACCGCTGCCTTAGGTTTTGTCAAATGCCGCTTGAGTTTTTAAGTGGCGGTCTAAACCCCCGGATTAGATCTCATATGACCGTCGCCTTAGGTCCTATTTATGTTTAATTGGTGGTTGGATGACCGTCGGCTTTGATATTTCTTTTTTTATTATTTTTATACTAGGTTAATTGCATCATTTTTTGTACCTACACTTTAATTCCAACATTCATCACTTTAATAGATGTTTAATACAAATCTCATGACAATTGATATATTATAAACAACTTAAATAAAAAATGCAATTTAAAACAAAATCTATTAATTTACAAAATTAATTGCTATAATATCCAGAACAATTTGTTCAGATACAATATCCAATTGACATATAAAAAAAATACAAGGACTTCGAAAACATTCAATTTGTCAAATAATGTAGCACATCTTCCAATGCAAATCTACTTAAACCAGCAAATCATAACATATAAACTGTTAGAAAATGTAAAGTAAATGAGATATTGATAAAAATATGTATAAAAATAAATATTTACCTATGCAAAATATAATGCAATCCTTGATGGCCTCTTGGATTAGAAGAACAACTATAATATTAACATGCCAAAACGCCCCATGCAATCCTTCCAAATTTAGTGATGGTAATGCAAGCATTGAATATGACAAGAAAAAACAAGAATGTTGTCCAGATGTAAACCCTGCAAAGAGAAATTATCTTAGTAAGATAAATATGGTATATAAAATTCTAAGAACTCAAGTATTGAATTATGAAGAAATTGTTTCCTATTACCATCCAATCCTAGCTAAGTATATGTCCTTTTCCAAATCTACCATTCAAGTAATACGATCTGTTAGAATTTAGAGAATAAACATGGAATGCTGGTTCCTCTACTCAAAAGAAGGGATAGGTGGCACGTTATGGGGGCTCAAACCTATCTATGGGCCGGTCCTTTGTCCTTAGAATATATACAAGGCATCACGAGGTAATTTTCATTAGCTTTTCTATTTAATTTTTCATTAGCTTTTCTAGCCTTGTTATTAATGATAACTCCAATATATACAATATAAAATATTTTAAATGCACTTGGAAATTTGTCAAGATATACTCCAATAATATTTCATATCAGTACCCATGGAAATGGAAATATGTTGTTGAAATATATAGACATTTTCAACCATGAACAAGATGAGAATGTTGAGATGGATGAGTGAAAAGATTAGAAAAGAAAGAATTAAGTGCATTGAAGAGAACCTAGGAGTAATTCCAATTAGTGACAAGATGAGTAAAAGTTGACCAAGATGGTTTGATATGGTGCATATATGACTAATAATTGCACTAATTGGAGTAATTTGATACAAGTAGAAGGTTCTAAAAGAGCAAGGAGAATACCAAGAAAAGCATGGGTTTAAGTGCTGAAAATAATCTAAGAGCTTATGATTTGACATAAAATTTGGCTCATGATACAGAACAATGACAGAAGACGATTCATGTGACCAATCCTAGAAAGTTGGGGATCAATGCTGAGCTGAGCTTTGAGGTGAGTTGTACTAAGCAAAAAATATACCCAATTCTTTCTGAAAATTGAACTACAGTATGATAAGTATGCTTATCATGCCTTAACCAGGAATGCATGTGTAAGCAAGAAAGCATGACACATAAAGAAGTGAAAGTAGTACACATACTTGACAACGAACAAGTCTTCTGGTATTTTCTTTTAGCTTGTCAATAGCTTCTTGTAAGATAATTTTGTAAAAGTCATCATCAGAGAAATCCAAAATAGCCCTCAAATTCTCTCTTGAAATCATATTTCCCTTGTTTGTCGATGTACTCGTGCCACACCCAGCACTTGAGTCATAATGTGAATCTGTGATACGAGAATGAGATGCATTTGTATTGGAATGAAATATTCTAAGAAAATCTTCAAATTCGCGTACGCCAATATCCTGCCGCAACCCCCGAGTGTAATCTGAAGTCAGGCTATAAATATCATAAACTTCATTTAGTAAGCCAGCATCAATCATGCTGTCTACTCGCTTTTCCACATATCGATCCAACACAGGGAGAGAAGCATCCACACATAAAACAGCAATTATATCTGAAATTATCCACTCGGCCCCAATTCTGCCCTGCCACTTTCAACATCAGAAAATCATTTTACACGTGAGTCAGGTTTGACTCAACACCAATCATACTTCTGGCCTTCTTAAATAAAAACTGGAAAACAAATAGAATGGTCCTGACAAGATTGATGATCAGAGAGAAAGGACATAGACATAATTATAGTAATTGCTATTTATAGCCCTGCCCCCTAATTTTCATTAGCTTTTCTATTTAATTTTTCATTAGCTTTTCTAGCCCTGTTATTAATGATAACAAAATACAGCCCAATTTAATCATGACCTTAATGATCAGTTTAGGACAAGAATGATTCAGAACAAACTAAAAATCTGTCTTCTCAAAGAAAAGGTTGAATTCACTCTATCTTATCCAAAATGCATACTTTTTAAAGCAAATGTACAAAAAATACAGGCAAAATAAGGTATGAGTCTTTACTTGAATTATTAATGTTTTCATAAGAACACATTCAATTTAAAGCAAACACATTCTTGGAAATGTTTGTATCACTCCATTAAAATGGTTAAATGGGAGATTTGGGAAATTTTTGCCAAATCTTACGGATATTTCAAACCATCTTAATGGTTCATCTTAACAGCAGCCATACAGAAAGGATAGCTAAAAGGCTGTCCTTTCTACAAGAACGCTACTGATATTTCAAAGCATCTTAATGATTCATCTTAACAGATATTCAAAGCATAAGCCTTGAACTTGGTTCCACTCTCTCTACAGGAATCCTACTGAAGTTCTCATATACAAAAAGCTCACTTATTTTGGAAAATCTACATTCTTCTTCTGAGGTACATACCTACAAACTTTCAAATCAAATTATAGATAGCAAACCATGAAAGAGCTTGGTTCTTCAGTGTGCGTCCTAGATAATAACCAAAAAACTTGCCTACTACTATCAATCACAATGAATTTTCACAAACAAATAGCAACTTCCATTCCAGATTGAAACTTTCTAGTACCCTTTAAACTTTGACTGAAGACTTTGAAAGTTTGAATAGCAGCTTCTACGACCAGCCGACAAGTCTATCTGTGTACAACAGAAGATATTTAGAAAATGAAAAGAAATAGAAAAAGAAGAAACAAAAGCAAATAAGCATAAGTTCCAAATGTCCAACATGCAATTCTCTCAATATGTGTTTAGGGTTCTGGCCAGCCATTTTGAAGCCAAAGCAGTTGGGCATGTTTGGTTGACCAATCAATTAAACTGGGAACAAGGTGGATCAGCACAAGTTGAACCACATGTTACAGGAAAGAATAGGTCTCTCATCATGGATGTTTGCATCAATTGTTCAACGTAGACATATGGAGATTATATTTGGGCATGAGAATAATGTAAATGGTGGGTTGTTTTGAGTTCATCTAGCTATATTGGGTCTTAGCATCTGTTGGTTGAAAGCCCGATTACTTGGTTCTTTGAACTCTTTGTCAACATTTGTGGGTCTTGCCTTGTCTCTCTAGTTGCAGGGATACTATTGTTTGACCAACCAGTAACCACCATGATCAGATGGTACAAGACAAGCTACTCAAAATGTTTTGACAGAATTATTGTTGGTTAATTGGACTTTAATGACATTTTCTAGATGTTTAGATTTGTTTCTAATCAAATGGATGATTTTGCTTAGTCATAGGCACTAAAACTTTCAATGTTAACAACAAAAGAATATACTGCTGATTTGTTTTAATGTAGTTGAGAACCTCCTACCATGTGATCAGCCATTGCTTACATCTTTTTTTTATTTTTCTTTTCTTTCTTTTTCTCTATCAATTTTCTGGTTAAAGGTTAATCAACTCTGTGGGAATTTTTGTGCAATATCAGAATTTTGGTTTATTCTAATCTTAAACTCTTCTATCAGTTGAAGAAAAGGACCTATTTTCTTAGAAAATAATAGCCTCTCTAGACAGGTTTAATATATGCTTGATCCTTGAGAGCCATAGTAAGAGAGAAAAAAGTAGTAAAGAAGAAAGATGGACCCTGAAACACTCCTTAGAGTGGTCCCAATCCATTTGCATCTATTTTGGTGGTAGGGGAAAGTTAGGGTATATTATTGGATCATCCCAAACCAGAGAAATCTGATTCTTCACATTCAAAGTGCATGTAAGAGAATTATTTGGCCATCTCCAGCCTGTGAATTCAATAAAGCCACATATTGAACGCAACTTCATGTGGATGGAGACAACAAAGAAATATGGGAAATTATGACTGAAACCTGTTCCCAAGGTATGAATGTGGCTAGAACTTATCAAATAAGAGGAGAAACCAATAATCTGAAATTTTGATTACTTGTATTATGCTCTGTTTTTGTATCTTTTTCACATTTATTTGCAGAGTCCCAAGTTAAATTGTTCTAATATAACCTTGGGTGTGGAGTTCAACAAGTAAAGGGGAGAAAACTTACTCATTTCCATTATTCCATGTTCTTTTTACTTTCCATGGGGTGTTTGGGTTTTGTTGGGAGCAGGGGCTAGTAAATCCATTTGGGAGAATTGTTTCCATTAACAAGTTATTGAATTTTTGTCTTTAGGATTCTCTCAGTGGAACTGTCCCTTTAATATAACTTATCTAATTGCTTGTGAACTGTCTTTCTTCCAAGCAGTTGTGGTAACAGCAGTCACAGAATTGGGAAATGGGACACCAAAATTAAAAGTTTTCTTCACAGATAATAACAGAAGTAATAAAAAAGAAATTAAAGAAAAGTCATCTTATTTATTCAGAGGAATAGAGATATTCAGCAAAAAACAGCAGGCAATTTTTCTTCATTTAATTTATAGGGACACTACCAGATAAGCCTTTTCGAATTCCCAAAAAATAATATAAAGGAGATTCAAAAACTATAAAATGTTATGGAGGAAGAAAAAAGGAAAGAAGCCTTTTTACCTAGCCAAATGAATCAAATGAATCTAACCAATCAACCTTTTTCACACATATTGCTCGAATCAGAGTAATTAATATAAACTCCAATATATTAACAGTAGTGAGAAAAAAAATCCATAAAAAAATTAGAAATCGAAATAACTTAGTAAGCACTTTTATTTCACCAGAAGCAAAAGTATCGGAGTGGCAAAAAATAGACAAACCTAGATCCTTCTGAGAACCTCAATGCACTTCCTAACCTTGGGCGTTAAATTCTCCAGAACATCGGCTGATGTCCCCTCAGATGATGAAGCTTGTTCTGCATGAATCCAATAAACCCTAATAAGGTGAGCCAGAGGAAACACTTACATTCAAATATAGAAGCCACACGGAAGCATCCAAATAAACGGTATCACCCACCTTGATACAGATGATACAAATGATGAGAACAAAGAGTCGGACAGGGATCAGGGTTACAAATATACGGAAAATAGAGACAGCAAGAGAGAGAGAGAGAGAGATAGGAAAGAACAAAGAGTCGGACAGACAGAGAGAGGGGTTAGAGTTAAAGTTAGTTTTTCTTTACCAGCAGTAGCAGCAAGAGAAAGGGCAGCGCCGAGCCATGTCAAATCCATCCTTGTTATTACTCGTAATGGCAAGTGGAAGGCGTAGTATCAACAAAAAATCCTCTAGAGTTTAGAGAGAAAGAGGAGAGAATCAAAAACCCTACATACATATGAGTTTCAGCAGTAGCAATAGAAAGACGAGGGAAACAACACAGAGGACGTAATAAGTTGCGGAAATAAAAAGGATCAAACGCGGGAATGCGGAAAGACGAGGCAAAATTTTGGCATTTTAGGTTTTAGACCGGCTCAAAATTCGGTTCAAAGAGTAAAACCTCATGCCAGGTGCGAAAGACCGCCGCCCAGCATTTAATTTAGTTGAGCAAGCGGCGGTCATTTTGATAACGCCACGTTAGCTTTCTCTAAGGCGGCAGTTTTAAAGAGCGCCGACTCTAAACCGCCGCCTTAGGCTGTTTTTCTTGTAGAATTGGCTGCCCAAAAAGTAGATTTTACAGTACAACCCATTATGTATATTACATCTTAGCCTTTAGATTATAGTATTAGGGTAAGATGGAAGAGGAGAGACGAGTGTTAGAGGGGTGGCTTGTGGCTAAGAAAGAAGAGAAGGCCATGGCAATTGTCTCCTCTCTCTCTCCAACCAAAATTACATTCTCTTCCTCCACTAACCAGTCAAGTGGTCAACCCTGCTCTTATTTTAACATTTTTTGTCATTTTAATTCTTAAAATATTATTTTGATTATTTATTATCAAACCATAAATTGTTGCTCGGGTCGAGCAGTTTAGTGGTTCAAACATCTGATTTCCAACTGATTAATTGTTTTTTTTTTATTTGGAAAAAATCCGGGCTAGGTGACAAAATAAAACCAAAATATGATTAATTCCTGGGTTGAAAGATTCAACCACCTGGGTCAATGACGTTTTTAAAACCATGCTAATTTGTTCCACCAAGATGACAAAGGTCTTTACTTATAGAATTTCTTTTGTAAACCTTATGTTTTGTATTATTTTGTATGTATTTGCACAATACATATTTGTATTTGTACTCCTTTCAAACTGAACCTAATTAGCGAATGATCCCATTCTAAATGTGGGATAATTGTACCTATATACCGATTTGTTGAGATTCAAAATTTATTTTTTATATTTAATTTGAGATTATTATTTAACTAAAAAAATAAATCAGGTGTCTAGAAAGCCATTTTGGTTTGAAAGAGAACCATTTTATTTTTTATACATTCATTAATTTTTAAATTCGTTTGTCATGCTTTTGATTATTTATTTATTTAATCATTTTATGTTTTATATAATGAAATAACATTAATAACATAACTACTTGTTAGTTATTCTAACAATGAAATAAAAATTATTAGATTAATTTTCTTAATGGGTCCCATATATGCTATACATTGAATTGAATGTAGATATTAATGTGTCTAAGCTACAGAACTTTTATTTAAGAAAGTTTAGGAGTTTTCTTTTTCTTTTTTTTCTGAAAATAGAAAGATTAGGAGTGGAACTACCCACTTGTAGGATATTAATTGAAACAATAGGGTACCATGTGTTTGAAGGAGAAGCTTTCTAGTGAAAGGCCCCGTACTAAAGTATGGGGAAATTCACTGTTATGTATGAAATTTTACTAATTTTAATGAATATATTAATTATTAGTTATTTATTCATAAAACAAATTATAATATTATTTAGTAATTTACGTTTTGTTTAATCATTTTATGAATTGTTTTATTAATTTTTAAATCAATTTGAATTGATATTTATCATCAATATTTATTAATGGTAAACATTTATCTGAAATATTATTTGTCATTAATATTAATTAATTTTAACCAATTTATCAATTTTTTTTTCTTTATGGGCTAATTTCTTAAAATAAACCTATGATTTAAAAATTTCTAAAATACCCTTTTAGGGTTATGGTGTCAAACAAGGATGGTTGCTTGCTTCTGTTGCAATCTCTTAACCATCCTTAAAGAATGAACTGAGTCAATGAAACCATAATAAGGTTTCACATTTGCGGCCCATAATCTAGTTCCAAAGATTTGATTTTCTCTTCTCCCAAGTCTCAACTGTGTGTAACGGGCTATAACCAATTAGGCTTTAGTTCTAGATTTGATAATGTTAATTTATATTATATTTTAAATATTTTATAAATAATATTTAATATTGGAGATAATAAATATATTGTTATTTAAAATATTAATAAATAATTTATAAATTTTAAGTATTAAAATAATTACTTTATTATTAATATTTTTATAAATTTCATGGAGTAGGGGATGGTACCATTGAGCAGGGTGACTTCATCAAAGGAGAGGGTTTCAAGATAGGGAAGGTCACCGACGGCGGATGGAATTTGGCCGGGGATGTAGGCTCGGAAGAAGGCGAGTTGGGTAACTCGATAGGTTTGAGGGTTGCAGACGACGTAGTCCCAATCACAGCAATCAATTTGGGGATCCCAGGGGAGAAGGGCGTTGGGATTGTTTATGGATTTCTTGATTTTCAGAAGGACCTTCTTATCATGCGGATTGCAACGAACAGAAGAGGAGAGGGTGAGAGATGGGAGAGAAGCTGAAACGAGGAGGAGAGAGAGATGGAAAAGAGAGACTACTGAACGGGTGTTGCTGCAGAGAGACTTCATCTTCAAAACTAGCTTGGTGATGATTCAGAACCAGAAATGACAACAAAGAGCGAAAGAGAGCTTGAATTTATAGAATGCATGCATATTGGTGCATGTGCAACTTGTATGGAAAATTACGCTACTGATTAAAGAAAATGGAATATGGTTTCCCTTGGTTTCTTTGTCTATGTGCTTGATGTCAAACACAGGATTATAAAAAACCATGGTTTGTTCTCCTGTGTTTTGATTACAAACTTTCTTCGGTTTCATCATGCAAATGCGATGGGGTTTTGCTATGCTGACACTACAACAAAATAAAACATTGGTTAATTGTAGCAATAAAATGAACATTTATAAAATAATATTTGCTTTTTCCCGGCATTAATCCATGTTCAAATATAAAAAAAAAAACATATGAGAAAAAAAAACAAGGTAAATCTATCAAATCAGAGAAAGTACTTTTTTCCTTTGAAATAAATATTTGTTTTCGTTTAGAGAAAATTTCAGATGAAACAAATAAATTATTATTTGAAAAAATTTAAGACCAAATCAAACATTTTTAGTAATAAAAATAAAATCAGATCAAACCATTGTATTACAGAACCATTAATGTATTACGTTTGGTCTAGTTTTTAATCCAGTTTGGGCCACTCTATTAGGCTTAATTAGAAATAGGGAGCAAGTCGGGCGGGTTGGGCCAAGTTTATGGTCAACCCAGTCCTGGCCTTAAAATTTGGGTTTAAAGCCCAATCCAGCTCAATCCTGAGGTCAAGCCCGAATTTCCCAACCCAAGCCTAGCCCACCCTACAATTTGATGCACTTGGGTTGGGTTGGGTTTGGGGCCGGGTCGGGCTCAGATTGGTCAATGAACCCATTCTAAAATTATACATATATAAATGTATTTATGTAAATATATATTCATATATTTATGTATATATGTAAATATGTATGAAACATTTACGTATATACACACATATATGTATAAATATATATAATTGAGCCATGCTGGGCTTGGGCTACCTAAGGACTAGGCCTGAGCCCAGCCTGAAAAATAAAAAAATCCGACTTCTTGGGCCTGAACCCAGCCTGAGGACCAAAAATCCAAGCCTAAACCATGCAAAATTCCAGGTTGGGCCGTTTTGGACTTGGGCTGGCCCGCCCAAGTTGCACCCCTAATTAGAAAGCCCAAATAACATGATGCATACCTGAATAAATAACAAATATAATTTAAATACTATATTGAAATGTTAAAGTGCATATACCATCTATTACTATGATATAAATTAATTATATTCACACTTTCTCAAATATAAATTAAAAATTGAAACAAGAAACAACAATTTATGAAATATTAAATGAATAAATACATACATATGTTTAGACCAATGTTTTAAAAGCCAACCTAGAGCCTAAACTGTTTTTGCCTCTGGGTCATGGTTCACCATATATATTTGTGTGTATAGGTATGTATAGACATGTATTTTATCAATAAATAATGTGTAACTATGTTCCACATATAATATATGTATTATTTTATATCTAATTAATCTTTTTTACTTCAGTTTTAAAGTCTTTATTTATAAAGAATCTAAAAAATTACAATTTGAGGCCAAATTTTTTTTGACAAAAATAGCGGAGCACAATGCTTGCAACACATAGATCTCGAAAAGTTACCCAAAATATAAAAAAATCACCTCAATTAGACATTAGAGTAACCCGATCACCGGGTCAAACGGATTAATGGTCCAATCGTTTGGATCGAATTGTTTTTGACCAGGTCAACTGTTTTTTATTATTCGTCAAGTTTTACTAAAACTGGGCATGGATTCTCGAACAGAAGACAGTTTGAACAGTTCAATAGACCGCACAAATGGCGGGTTGAAAACACTGGTTTAAACATATGTATTATATATTACATATATTAATAAATACATTATTAATAATTTGGTCTAGTTTCTAAATTAATTAGAAAATTAAAGCCTGAAAAATTTTCACCCCTAAGACAGTTGCAATGCAAATGAATTTACACTAGTGCAAAATTATGGCAGTGCTAATGATTTGAGTGTAAATCCTGATCCTTTTCTTGTTTTATATTTAATCTTATGTTGTTTGGGCTGCGTTTGATTGCAATGCAAATGCAAATATGTACATTGCATGTTTACCCTTTTTTCATTTTATGAATGCAAACACGGCTCACATTTTAAACCATTTTTGCACTCATCTTGTTTGTTTGAAATTGGTGCAAAATGTGGGCCATCATTAAATGCTCCAACTATCTTATGCTCCAATGCCTTAACTAGGGGTGATTATTTCAGCCCGTTTCGGGACCGACTCAGCCCGCATATATTTAAACTTACATATTTTGTGTATAATGTATACATATGTATACATGTTATTTTACATTATATTATATATTTTACATATAAATATTATAACATGACATGTGTAATTTATATTATATGTAATATTTATATTATATAATGTATAACATAAGTTTATATGTATGTTATGTCATTTAAAAAAAAATATATATATATATATATATATTTATATATATATAATGTTTTATATATGAGTGACATTGGCTCAAAATCAGGCCCGGCCCGGCCCAGGCCTGTATAGACTTGGGCTAGGGATTATGTTTCAGGCCCAGAACCTCGGATCGGCCAGAGCCCGGGCCTAAGCTATAGCAGTTACCAGAAGTACATAACCGGGTCCGGGCCCAACACACGATCACCCCTATCTTTAACTTTGTTCAAAAAGTTAATTATCAAAAGAACACAAAATTGTATCCAAAAAATAGGTCTTTACAAAATACAAAAGTGTCAGAAAATAATTTTTGATATGGTAATCATTACTTTTTTACAAATGAAGTAAATTAAGACATGAAGCAAAATAAAGTTAAACCGAGAACAAAATTAAACGAGAATTTACAATTTTTTTCATTTGCACTCCCATGCATTTGTGCTACTACAATAAATTGCACAACCAAACACAGCCTAAATCTCTAACCTGAAAACAAAACTAAAACATGTGCATCATTGTTTTATATGCAATCCAAGGTCCACCAATTTTGTCTTCTAAATCGTTTTTTGAAACGTACGTGGTAGAACAGCACTAGGYCAAAACAAAGTGTTGATCCTAGAGAGTCTTCAATAATTCCTTCAATTGTAATATCTTGCGACAATTAACAA
>NW_010729116.1:1655990-1694672 GCF_000365185.1 Nelumbo nucifera | reverse complement strand
GAACAGAAGAGGAGAGGGTGAGAGATGGGAGAGAAGCTGAAACGAGGAGGAGAGAGAGATGGAAAAGAGAGACTACTGAACGGGTGTTGCTGCAGAGAGACTTCATCTTCAAAACTAGCTTGGTGATGATTCAGAACCAGAAATGACAACAAAGAGCGAAAGAGAGTTTGAATTTATAGAATGCATGCATATTGGTGCATGTGCAGCTTGTATGGAAAATTACGCTACTGATAAAAGAAAATGGAATATGGTTTCCCTTTGTTTCTTTGTCTGTGTGCTTGATGTCAAACACAGGATTATAAAAAAACCATGGCTTGTTCTCCTGTGTTTTGACTACAAACTTTCTTCGGTTTCATCATGCAAATGCCATGGGGTTTTGCTATGTTGACACTACAACAAAATAAAACATTGGTTAGTTGTAGCAATAAAATGAACATATTAAAATAATATTTGCTTTTCCCGGCATTAATCCATGTTCAAATATATGAGAAAAAAAAACAAGGTAAATCTATCAAATCAGAGAAAGTACTTTTTTCCTTTGAAAAGAATATTTGTTTTCGTTTAGAGAAAATTTCAGATGAAACAAATAAATTATTATTTGAAAATTTTTAAGACCAAATCAAACATTTTTAGTATAAAAATAAAATCAGATCAAACCATTGTATTACGRAACCATTAATGTATTACGTTTGGTCTAGTTTTTAATCCAGTTTGGGCCACTCTATTAGGCTTAATTAGAAATAGGGTGCAACTGTGCAAGTCGGGCGGGCTGGGCCGAGTTTATGGTCAACCCAGTCCCGACCTTAAAATTTGGGCTTAAAGCCCAATCCGGCTCAATCATGAGGTCAAGCCCAAATTTCCCAACCCAAGTCTAGCCTGTCCTACAATTTGATGCACTTGGGTTGGGTTGGGTTTGGGGCCGGGTTGGGCTCGGATTGCTCAATGAACCTACTCTAAAATTATGCATATATAAATGTATTTATGTAAATATATATTCATATATTTATGTATGTATGTAAATATGTATGAAACATTTACATATATACACACATATATGTATAAATATATATAATTGAGCCATGCTGGGCTTGGGCTACCTAAGGGCTAGGCTTGAGCCCGGCTTGAAAAATAAAAAAATCCGACTTTTTGGGCCTGAACCCAACCCGAGGACCAAAAATCCAAACCCAGCCCAAGCAAAATTCCAGGTTGGGTCGGTTCGGGCTTGGGCTGGGCCCGCCCAAGTTGCACCCCTAATTAGAAAGCCCAAATAACATGATGCATACCTGAATAAATAACAAATATAATTTAAATACTATATTGAAATGTTAAAGTGCATATACCATCTATTACTATGATATAAATTAATTATATTCACATTTTCTCAAATATAAATTAAAAATTGAAACAAGGAACAACAATTTATGAAACATTAAGTGAATAAACACATACATATGTTTAGACCAATGTTTTAAAAACCAACCTGGAGCCTAAATCGTTTTTGCCTCTGGGTCATGGTTCACCATATATATTTTTGTGTATAGGTATGTATAGACATGTATTTTATCAATAAATAAGGTATAACTATGTTCTGCATATAATATATGTATTATTTTATATCTAATTAATCTTTTTTACTTCAGTTTTAAATTTTTTATTTATAAAAAATATAAAAAATTACAATTTGAGGCCATTTTGTTTTGACAAAAATAGCGGAGCACAATGCTTTGCAACACATAGATCTCGAAAAGTTATCTATAATATAAAAAAATCACCTCAATTAGACATTAAAGTAACCCGATCACTGGGTCAAACGGATTAATGGTCCAATCGTTTGGATCGAATTGTTTTTGACCAAGTCAACTGTTTTTTATTATCYGTCAAGTTTTACTAAAACTGGGCATGAAATCTCGACCGGAAGACAGCTTGAACAGTTCAATAGACCGCACAAATGTCGGATTGAAAACACTGGTTTAAACATATGTATTATATATTACATATATTAATAATTATATTATTAATAATTATATTATTAATAATTTGGTCTAGTTTTCTAAATTAACTAGAAAATTAAAGCCTGAAAATTTTTCACCCCTAAGACAGTTGCAATGCAAATGAATTTACACTGATGCAAAATTATGGCAGTGCTAATGATTTGAGTGTAAATCTTGATCCTTTTCTTGTTTTAAATTTAATCTTATGTTGTTTGGGCTGCGTTTGGTTGCAATGCAAACGCAATATGTACATTGCATGTTTATCCTTTTTTCATTTTATGAATGCAAAYACGGTTCACATTTTAAATCGTTTTTGCACTCATATTGTTTGTTTGAAATTGGTGTAAAATGTGGGCCATCATTAAATGCTCCAACTATCTTATGCTCCAATGCCTTAACTAGGGGCGATTATTTCAGCCCGTTCCGGGACCGGCCCAGCCTGCATATATTTAAACTTACACATTTTGTGTATAATGTATACATATGTATACATGTTATTTTACATTATATTATATATTTTATATATAAATATTATAACATGACATGTATAATTTATATTATATGTAATATTTTATATTATATAATGTATAACATAAGTTTATATGCATGTTATGTCATTTAATATATAGATATATAATGATTTATATATTAGTGACATTGGCTCAGAATCAGGTCTGGCCCGGCCCGGGCCCRTATAGACCTAGGCTAGGGATTATGTTTCAGGCCCGGAACCTCGGATTGGGCCAGGCCTGGGCCTAAGCTATAGCAGTTACCATAAGTGCAAAGCCTGGTCCGGGCCCAGCACATGATCACCCCTAGCCTTAACTTTGTTCAAAAAGTTAATTATCAAAAGAACATAAAATTGTATCAAAAAAATAGGTACAATAATGCTATCTTTTACATAGCCTTGATTACGGTACAAATGAAGTAAATTAAGACATGAAGCAAAATAAAGTTAAACCAGAATAAAATTAAACGAGAATTTAAGGTTTTTTTTCATTTGCACTCCCATGCATTTGTGCTACTGAAAGTAAAATTACACTACAACCAAACACAGCCAAAATCTCTAACCTAAAAACAAAAATAAAACATGTGCATCATTGCTTTATATGCAATCCAAGGCCCACCAATTTTGTCTTCTAAATCGTTTTTTGAAACGTACGTGGTAGAACAGCACTAGGCCAAAACAAAGTGTTGATCCTAGAGAGTCTTCTAAAATTCCTTCAATTGTAATATCTTGCGACAATTAACAAGTTATTGTTTTTAATCACAAGCAGGGTTGACGAAAAGAATATGTAAATGGGTTCATGGAGAAAAGTGTCTCATGACTCGATGAACACCTCTCAATATAAGAAATTGGTGTTGATCAACTTAATATTAAATGTAGTTCTCAGAGCGTGAGAGAGAGGCTTTAATAAATATATATCTGACAAAATAAATAAAAAGACTCCTTTACCCTTAAATATATATATATATATTAAATTTTCAATCATTTGCTACTCAATTTTGAAATGTTATTTCAATTCAATTGGGAGACGGATCTCCTTATCTCATGATCAGCGGAAAAAGAAGACTGAATCTCCATACAAACTCGCTCTAACTTTGCTTGTATTGTGTCAATCGACTCCATCCTCATCAGCATTCTAAAGATCTGTACCCATCAACCATTTGATATGGTCTTGTTGCTGCCAACAACTCCAAACCCATTCCTAGCCCCATCTTCAATTATTCAAAACCGTTGGATGGTTTCTATTTCTTAAGAGAAAAATCTATGACATCAATTGTCAAAAGCTATCAATCTATTATAAATTATAAACCGTAGCATTTACAAGGTAACTTTGTAAGGCTTTTTTTTGTTTATATATATTTTCAGTGGACGTCATGTTTGATTGCCTGCAAAAAAGGTGATTAAGTTGTTTGAGTATCTTCCCTTGCAACTTCCATAGACAAAGGTAAATATGAATCTGAAATTAGGTCTTCAAACTCCTCTATGGACAAAAAAATTTGAAAACCTTGAATTAACATACATGTGAGCAGTAGTGCAATTTATMTCTTTTGAGTTCAAACTTCAAACCATCTTAAAATCTGTCACCGAGGCTGTCTTTGGAAACGATGCAAATAAGTGTGAATGCAAATATATAGAGTATAAAACGGTTCATATAAATTGCAAAATTGGATTAGTTTTGTATCGATAAATTTATCTTCTTACCAAATAGACTTTTAGCTATAATGGATGCAAACACGAATACTAATAAAGCATTGCTTTTTTTTTTTATCAAAAGCCCACTTAAATGCAAATTTACTTCTTTTTTACTCATGTACTTTTAAATCTTACTATTAATGTAAACATACATTGATGTGTCATTTGTCAATAATGTAATGTTATCAAACATAGGCAAAAATAAACCAAAGTGCAAATTTACTCTGAACTGAAATTTACACTCCATTTGCATAGTGTTGGGGACATGTTTGAGCTGGCCTAGAGGCCCACGGCCACCTGTCACAGCTCAGCCATGTCGGTGTAGTTTGACCGAGCTTCGGTATTACCGTAATCCCACCGATTACGTCAGTTACACGCCACACGGATAAGCTCGCCTAGCGGATAAGGATGGGAAGACAACTCCGCCGAGGAGTAGGACTCTACCCCCTGTAAACTCGGCGGGGAGCTCTATCTTCCCTGGAACCCAACTCCGACCAGGATACGCACCCTCCGACTATAAAAAAGTACTCCATGCTCGAGGTAAGGGATCCTCGACTTCTGACACCCATACTGCTACTTAGCTCAGACCAGCACCCTTATAGCTCGGCCCGACCATCCACCACCTCCTACTGATTTGAGCGTCAAAGTACTTACCCGGGGATAATTCCTTGGGCCTCTGACTTCTCCCTTGATCACAGTTCTTGAAGCGCGGCCTTGTCCTTGAAGCTCGGCCCCGCCTTGCCATTAAAGACTATCTAGTTGCCCTCCTCAGACGTGCACCACCTCGGTTCTCCCAAAAAATTTCTTGCCACGCAGCTTCAAGGCCAATTAAGATGCCTAAGAACCAGTCTGAGCGATCAGTAGGCCATTCCCCGTCTCAGGAGAACCAACGCCGTGACTCCTCGCATTAAGAAGCCCCTCAACCTTCGGTTGCAGTAGATCCAATGCAATTCTGAACCATGAAGGACAAGGTCGATAAGATCTTCGAGTTCATGCAGACACTAGGGTCTGCTGTGCCACCCCAAAGCGCACCGGTCAGATGTAAGGGGAGAGCGGTCTGAGCGTATGAGGCAAGACACGACCCGAAGGCCCGCCTCTACTGCCCGCTCCCGTGGATAGGACCACCAAAGCCTGACACGCCAGTCAATGCGCATCCTTGCCAAAGAAAGTCTCTTTAAACGGACGCCACCCTTCGTGGTCTCTGTCGCCGAGTCAAGTTCGGTCATGGATCACCCCACACGACCCAAGAGGGAGGCCATACACACTGCAGCCCCAGACAACAGAGATGCTGAGATCAAAGAGCTTCGGCAACGTTTGGAAGAGTTAGAACACACTCCGACCCACAAGAGCGTAAATATCGCCGTAGACCAACCTGTGCAAGCCACCGCACATATTACCAAGGAGCCGCCCTTTGTCCAGGACATCGTAGACGAGATACCCCCTACTGGATGGCGAGCCCCCCAATTCGACAAGTACGATGGGAACTCCGATCCTTTCGACCATGTCGCGGTGCTCAAAGCTCAGATGATGCTACACGGCGCGTCGGAGGAACTAATGTGCAAAGCCCTTGTGACCACGTTGTAGGGCCCAACCTTGGCATGGTACTCCTCTCTGACGTCGAGGTCCATAACATCATGGGCCCAGTTAGAGACCCAGTTCCTGGCACAGTTCACCGCCAGTCAGAAGCATTGGAAAACTATAGCCAGCCTTATGCAGGTTCGACAAAAGGCGGAGTCTCTTAGAGATTACCTAGCGAGGTTCAAAAAAGAAGCACTCCAAGTCAGGGACTTCAACCAATCAGTTGCGGCGACGGCCATACAACATGGATTCCGCCCTTCCCCATTCAACTTCTCCATCTCCAAAAATCCTCCTCAGACATTGGCCGCGCTAGTGGGCCACACGCAAAAGTATATTAATGCTAAAAAGGTCCAGCCATAGCTCAGAGACGAGGATGAGAAGCCCAACAGAAAGAGGAGAGAGATCGACTAGCGAAAGTCCGAGAGGTCGGACAAAGATCACAAGAGATAGGATCGTCGGACCGACCATAGACCTCGGACCCCTCCGCCAACCTAGCGGAATTTCACGCCGCTTAATATTCCGTGGTCTGAAATCCTGATGCAAATCCGCGATCACAACTATGTCAGGTGGCCCGAGAAGATGAAGATGCAAAGTAATAAGAGGAACCGAGACAAATATTGCGAGTTCCACAAGGACCACGACCACAACATGGAGAAGGCACGTTATATCAGGAGGAGCCACCGCCGGAGGGGAAAGCAGATTGGGTCGGAAAAGATATGCTCGACTGTACTAGATCGACGACCAAGGTCACGGGAGAAGGCACGACACATCTATCACCTTCACTAATGATGACCTCTGAGGGGTCCAAATACCGCACGACGACGCCTTGGTCATCACAGCCAAAGTGGCCAACTTCGAGTTGCGGTGGATCGTAGTGACATAGGAAGCTCTACTGACATATTGTCTGAAGATGCATTCGAAAAGCTTGGCATTGACAGAGAACGAATTACACCAGTTAGCACTCCCTTGATGGGATTTTCGAGAGAATCCCTCCAGCCCACTGGGAGGATAACTCTTTCCCTCTTGATCAGAGACGGCGATGTCACTGCAACGGCCATGGTAGACTTTATCGTGGTGCGTTGCCCCTCCTCTTACAATGTGATCCTCAGTAGGCTGACCCTCAACGCGATGCAGGCCATAGTCTCAACATACCACCTCGCAATGAAATTTTCAACCAAGTATGGCATAGGGGTGGTATGCAGAGACCAAAAAACAACGCGACATTGCTATCAACTATTCTGCCGAGTACCACATCCAACGACCAAGACGTTGATGGCGGAAGCATATGACCTGCGTGACGAGGTAAAGGCACAGCGCGACCAACCCGTGAAAGACCTCGTCCAAGTCCCCCTATTTGAAGATGATCCCGAAAAGACGGTCCAAGTCGGCTCCCTGCTAGGCAACCACCTCCGAGAGGAACTTGTGCGACTATTGAGGAATAATGCCAACGTATTTGCTAGGTTGGTAGAGGACATGCCTGGGATCGACCCCGAAGTTATCACACATCAGCTGGATGTCGACCCCCATTATCGACCTGTGAAGCAGAAGAAGAGAAACTTCGCCATAGAGCGGTGGAAAGTAATTGCTGATGAAGTGTAGAAGCTGCTTGACACCGGCTTCATTCGGGAAGTCAAATACCCTGATTGGCTGGCCAACATAGTGATGGTGAAGAAGGCCAACGGAAAGTGGAGAGTCTGCATTGACTTCACCGACCTGAATAAGGTCTGTCCCAAAGATAGCTTTCCCTTGCCGACGCAATAGCAGGACATGAGCTCCTAAGCTTCATGGACGCCTTCTCAGGCTACAACCAAATCCGGATGGACCCAGACCACTAAGAGCGAACGACCTTTATCACTAACTGTGGCCTGTATTGCTACTAGGTAATGCCCTTTGGCCTCAAAAACGCTGGTGCCACTTATCAGCGGTTGTTGAATGAGGTATTCAAAGAACAACTCGGTAGGAACGTGGAGGCATATGTTGATGACATGCTCGTGAAGAGCAAAAAGGTTGAACAACACCTAGCCAATCTCCGCGAAGTCTTCAACACAGTAAGAAAGTAGAAGATGAGGTTAAACCCAACCAAGTGCTCCTTCAGGGTTGGCTCTGGCAAGTTTCTGGGGTTCATGGTAACACAAAGATGAATCAAAGCAAATCCGAAGAAGATAAATGCCATCCTTGACATGCCATCCCCTTGGACACATAAAGAGGTGCAATGGCTCTTCGGGAGAATAGCCGCCCTTGGTAGGTTTATGTCCAAATCCGCAGACCGGTGCCTCCCTTTTTTCAAAGCCCTCAAACGGCCAAAGGACTTCCACTAGACAGAAGAGTGTGAGCAGTCTTTCCAAGAACTGAAGTAGTACCTGACCTCGCCGCCCCTCCTGACTAAGCCAAGCTCAAGGGATGAGCTATTGCTCCACCTCTCGGCCGAAGATGAGGTCGTCAGCTCAGTACTGGTCAAAGAAGAGGATCGGGTACAGAGGCCGATCTACTACACCAGTAAGGTCCACAGTGGTGCAGAGACCCGGTACTCCAATCTTGAAATGTTGGCTCTGGCCCTCGTCACCGCGGCCAGAAAACTCAGACCCTACTTCCAAGCCCACAGCATTCGAGTACTCACCAACCATCCCCTTAAGCATGTGCTACAAAGACTGGAAGTATCGGGCCGCCTAGTCAAGTGGAGTATAGAGCTAAGTGAATTCGACATCGAGTATGACCCCACTACCCCCAGTATGGACTCTCCATGTAGATGGCTCATGAAACTAGCTGAGGTGGATTCTTCTCTTCATGCTCTAGTTCGTGGACTAAAGCTTTACTCGCTACTGGGGTGCAGCCCGCGATGATGGACCCGCCAGTATTCATGTTGATTACTCCACGGATCAGCCTTTCTTCTGGTAATTGCCTCTGCGGCTGCTCATTCTGCCTGCTATTGGACTTGGGAGAATTTCTTCTTTTCTCCTCATTCTACAATTTTCAGTACTATGACCGTGATCTTTGTGAAAGTGACAATACATGTTCTTTTTTCTAGTGGCGGGGTCCCCCTTCAACCAAGGTGGCCACTTGACGTAGGAGGAGTCTTTGATTGTCATAAGGATTTCTCTTCGCTTCGCGTTGAGAGGTGTGTAGCTTGTCCGTTCAACTGGCGGAGTTCGGGAATGTCGACCTGACTTGTGAGATTGTGAAGGAGATCGGCTCCCGGACTTGTTTCCTCCCCTATTCGGGGACTTGCTCTTTCTTCGTTTGCTGCCACCATTACTCGCGTTGTCACCTTCTCTTTTCCTCTTTTCTGTTGGATTCTCGGTCTTTTGGTTCATCTCTTCATCGGTTCCGATGAACTGATCGGCGAGCTTGAGGAATTCCGTTATGTCCTTCGACTTATTGGCCACCACATGCCACTTAAATTCTTTGTGTGTTATACCTTTCTTCGCCACCGTGAGCCTCACTGCTGGATCTAGATCGGGGATTTCAAGCAAGTGTCGTTGAAGCGTTTGATATATCCTCTAATTGACTTCCCTTCTCTCTGAACTATGTTTAGGAGGCTTCCTTGGGACCTCAGACACTTCTTACTGGTGATGAAGTGCGAGGTGAACAACTCTACGAACTGCGCCCAACTTCTGATTGTCCCTGGCACGAGGTTCCTGTACCACGTGTGAGCTACTCCTTTAAATGTTGTGGAGAAGGCTGCGCACATGCAGGACTCGTCAGCCACAGCTAGGTGCATCTGAGACTGGAAGGAGCCTACATGATCATTTGGACCCAAGGATCCGTCGTACTTGTCCAGAGGAGGCATTTTAAAATCTTTTGGAATTGAGGCCGCCAGGAGCTCGGAGGATAGAGGAGATGACCCGGATAGGAGAGGAGCAGTCTTAGCAGTTGTCGAGCTCGCCTCTTCTTTACCTTTTGCTTGCTCTGGCTGGTTGGGTCCGATGAGCTGACTATGAGCTGTAGTTCGGCGTGCCTTGCGACGCCTTTGTTGTTACTTCTTGATCGGCTCCGTATTAGTGCTGCTGACTTCTATATGATCGGGTATCGTCTTGGCACGAAGTGGCTCTGAGTGTTGAGGCTGGCTACCATGAGTGGAAGGGCCTTGCTTTGAGTCCGCCGCCAGGGGCCCAAACCGGTTGCCTGCGAGTGAGCCCTCTTGATAAGAAGGCCGAGGTAAGATGGCCCTGGCAGGCTGAGTATCTCTTGATCTATTCAAGTTCTGCAAAGCGGGCAGGGTGATCTGCATGTCCCTCCTACCGCGGGATGAGACCTGACTCCCAAGAGGAAGTGGGACCTGGGAGGTCTCGCCTCGGCGGGGAGGGTAAGTGCTCCACTGACGGGGTTGATTCTGCTGCACTGCCGGGTGTTGAGGCGGAACTGGCTACTGACTCTGCTGCAGCGAAGGGAACTGTTGCTGGTAGAAATGATAGAGGACTTGTTGTTGATAGTGTTGGAACTGCTGGACCTATTGCATTTGGACATGGATAGTCCGAACGCAGTGTACCAGGTTATCAAGTTGGGATTGCCCGACTCCAGGGGGAACCACAGATGTTTTAGCGAATGTCGCGCCGACTACAGGAGGGAGTGGCGCATTCACTTGTGCAATCGCTTGGGGCATGGTCAGCATTGGGACCCCAGCCGCAGTAAGCGGTATGGTAAACTGACCTATGCAAACAGACGAGATCTGAGACTGCCCCCGGAGACGTTCGCCTCGTTGTTTTGTTCGGCATTGTTGGAAGATGCCATCATTGTTGTTGGTGGTGGGAAAGGCTTTCTTGTAACGTTTCCCACAAACGGCGCCAAATGATATAGCGCGATCTAGCTGCTCTCCGCTGGAGGTGACCTGGCTTCCAATCAGATGACGGACGAGGTTGATCTGCAAGGAGACGATCAGAGAACCTGGGGTGTCTAACCCGGCGAGGTCGCTCCGATGCTTAAGTTAGTATACTTGTTGCGAGCTGAAATAGCTTGAGAATATAGAGAGCTAGAGAGCAGAGAAATCATGCGTACCTTGTGCCCTCGGGGTTGGAGCCTTTAAACAGTGAAGTCCTCGCGGGTTTCGCAGAGTAGTTATGGGATCCTCGTCACGACGAGATTCATTTCCGTGTTAGTTGGGGGATAACGTTGCCAACTGATAAGCCTTATCTATTCCACCCGAACCGGGCGGGGAGGAAGATAAGGCTTGCCGTTACGAGGCATGATCCCGTAAGGTCCGAAATCTGATAGTGAGATTTCCAGGGTCGTCAAGTAGTGGTCTGAGTCGGTATCCCCGAACTGATGCTCTTCAGTCCTAAACTGGAGTGAACCCTGAAGTGCCTTGGGACCGAGGTGGTCCTGATGCGACCTTATACCGAAGTGACCTCGTCCCGAGGTGACCCATACCGAGGTGGTTTGATTATCCGAGTTCGATCTGTTGCGGTCTTGTGTCGGGCTGAGCTGTCATCTATTAGTCAGGTCATGTCCACGTGTCCCCCTATTACTAGGTCGAGCCAAATCGCCCTTCATCACAAATGATAAGAACAAAGAATCGGACAGGGATCAGGGTTACAAATATATGGAAAATAGAGACAGCAAGAGGGAGGGAGAGAGAGAGGAAAGAACAAAGAATCGAAGAGAGAGAGAGAGGGGTTAGAGTTAAAGTTAGTTTTTCTTTACCAGCATAGCAGCAGGAGAAAGGGCAGCCCCGAGCCATGTCGAATCCATCCTTGTTATTACTCGTAATGGCAAGTGGAAGGCGTAGTATCAACAAAAAGTCCTCTAGAGTTTAGAGAGAAAGAGGAGATAATCAAAAACCCTACATACATATCAGTTTCAGTAGTAGCAATAGAAAGACGAGGGAAACAACACAGAGGACGTAATAAGTTGCGGAAATAAAAAGGATCAAACGAGGGAATGCGGAATGACGAGGCCAAATTTTGGCATTTTAGGTTTTAGACCGACTCAAAATTCGGTTCAAAGAGTAAAACCTCATGCCAGGTTTGAAAGAGCCACGTTAGTTCTCTCTAAGGCGGCAGTTTTAAAGAGCGCCGGCTCTAAACCGCCGCCTTAGGCTGTTTTTCTTGTAGTATTAACTGCCCAAAAAGTAGATTTAAAGAGCGCCTTTGGCTGTTTTTCTTCCATCTAGCAACTGGTTTTTGAGTTGGCGCGTGATCGAACCGTTTGGGTTAAACAGGACAACCCATTGAGTTGAATATAACATGTATATTACATCTTAGCCTTTAGATTATAGTATTAGGGTAAGATGGAAGAGGAGAGACGAGTGTGAGAGGGGTGGCTTGTGGCTAAGAAAGAAAGAAAGAAAGAAGAGAAGGCCATGGCAATTGTCTCCTCTCTCTCTCTCCAACCAAAATTACATTCTCTTCCTCCACTAACCAGTCAAGTGGTCAACCCTGCTCTTGTTTTAACATTTTTTGTCATTTTAATTCTTAAAATATAATTTTGATTATTTATTATTAAACCATAAATTGTTGCCCGGGTCAAGCAGTTTAGTGGTTCAAACATTTGATTGCTAACTGATTAATTGTTTTTTTTTTTTTTTATTTGGAAAAAATCCGGGCTAGGTGACAAAATAAAACCAAAATACGATTAATTCCCAGGTTGAAAGATTCAACCACCTGGGTCAAAGACATTTTTAAAACCACGCTAATTTGTTCCTCCAAGATGACAAAGGTCTTTACTTCCAGAATTTCTCATACATACTTTGAACACTAAGGCTTAGTTTGCAAGAGTACAAATACAAATTTGTAGAGTACGTATTTGTATTTGTACTCCTTCCAAACTGAGCCTAGCTAGCGAATGATCCCATACTAAGTGCTGGATAATTGTACCTATATACAGATTTGTTGAGATTCAAAATTATTTTTTATATTAAATTTGAGATTCTTATTTAACTAAAAAAATAAATCAGGTGTCTAGAAAGCCATTTTGGTTTGAAAGAGAACCATTTTATTTTTTATAAATTCATTAATTTTTAAATTCGTTTGTCATGCTTTTGATTATTTATTTATTTAATCATTTTATGTTTTATATAATGAAATAGCATTAATAATACAACTACTTGTTAGTTATTCTAACAATGAAATAAAAATTATTAGATTAATTTTCTTAATGGGTGCCATATATGCTATACATTGAATTGAATGTAGATATTAATGTGTCTAAGCTACAGAACTTTTATTTAAGAAAGTTTAGGAGTTTTTTTTTTTTTTTTGAAAATAGAAAGATTAGGAGTGAAATTACCCACTTCTAGGATATTAATTGAAACAATAGGGTACCATGTGTTTGAAGGAGAAGCTCTCTAGTGAAAGGCCCCGTACTAAAGTATGGGGTAATTCACTGTTATGTATGAAATTTTACTAATTTTAATGAATATATTAATTGTTAGTTATTTATTCATAAAACAAACCATAATATTATTTAGTAATTTACGTTTTATTTAATCATTTTATGAATTGTTTTATTAATTTTTAAATCAATTTGAATTGATATTTATCATCAATATTTATTAATGGTAAACATTTTTCTGAAATGTTATTTGTCATTAATATTAATTAATTTTAACCAATTTATCAATTTTTTTTCTTTTTGGGCTAATTTCTTAAATAAATCTATGATTTGAAAATTTCTAAAATACCCTTTTAGGGTTATGGTGTCAAACAAGGATGGTTGGTTGCTTCCTTCTGTTGCAATCTCTTAACCACTACCTAAAAAAATTACAAAAGCAAAACCAGAAGATACCAACACTACGAAGTCCTTCGTAGTGTGCTTATTCTCCACCATTGGACAGCCTAGATACAACAGTGTTGTGTCTGCGAAAGTTGGATTCCTACTTTCCCTTGACTAGATTATCAATTACAAGAGAAGCCTGATCGACCTCAATTGAACATTTCTTTGGTCAAACTGTGGAAAGCTCGAGGGAGATTTCTTCTAACTGTTAATAGAGAGATTCCTTTTGTAGTAATTAGTGGATATAATTTGAATATTTAAGAAATTTGCCCTTTTGTTTAATTGTTTAACTATTCTTCTAATTATTTAATCATCTCTGTGTTTAATTAACCATATGTTAATAATTTAATCATTTTGAAATTTGTAAACACATTTATTAATTTATTTCATTTCATTTTCAATTTAATTTTAAGCAATATATGTGAGTGTGCCACAACATTGAAATATTATAAGATGACATCTGCATGGTTTACCAAGAAGCACAAGAACAAGTTTATTGATAATCATAATTGGAAACCACTTGCACTACACAAGGAGACTCTAAGAGAGTTAAAAGTTGATATTAGCTGGACCACAACTTATAGAGCCAAAAGAAAGGAAATTGTTCAAATTGAGAGAATCCACAGTCAGCAATTCAAAATGTTGGCTAACTATTGTCATGTCTTGCTCAATTCAAACCTAGGGAGCACTATAAGAAGGGATTCAATTAAGGGGTTCCTAAACAGTTTGAGAGAATGTTTGTCTATTTCAATGCAGTGAGGGTTAGCTTCTTGGAGAGTTCTTGTGCATTTATAGGGGTTGATGGATGCCATTTGAAGCCACCCAACTTCAACCATATCCTTTCAGTTATTGCTGTGAATGGAAATAATTGCATATTCCCAATTACCTTTGTTGTGGTTGAATTTGAGGGTAAAGATTTTTGAACCTAGTTCTTAATATTGTTATTTGAGGCAAATAAAGGTTCGGAAGAGCGGAGGTAGAGACTTTTACCTTTGTTGTGGTTTAGTGTTATATACATTACATATACTTGGTGGATTTTTGTGTTGTGCTGGGACCTGTTGAAACATTTGATAGATTGTTGCTAGGTACTGAACATTGCTTCTGTATGAGGCACATGTTTGCAAACTTCAAACTTCTCTTCAAGAGTAGAGACCTGAGGGACTATTTGTGGGGAACAGTTAGGTCATACACACTACTGAATTTGAATGGTACATGGAGCATTTGAAAACACTCAACACTGATGCTCATAAATAGTTAAGAAAGGTAACTGTACCCTAGCCTTGTGGTCCAAGTTAGCTTTTGAACCAAGAGCACATAATGATGGCATTTGCAACAATTTCTTAGAGGCTTTCAACAAATGAATATTAGGTGCTTGAAACAAGCTTATCATTAAATACAATGATTAAAATAATAATGAGACAACTAATGATTTTGGTGTAGACAAGGCATCAACAATTCACAAATGATTATGGACCTGTCTCCCCAACTGTTAGAAAGAAAATACAATGGTTTGAAGAACGTGCCCAGAATTGTTTCTATGTTTATTCTAGAATATCTACATTTGAGGTAACCTATTTTGATAGGAGGGTAGTTGTGAATTTAGAGAGAAGAATTTGTTCATGTAGGTAGTGGACACTCATTGGGATACCATACCCCTTGCAATATTTTGCATAAACATGCAAAAGCAATGTGTCTATGATTATGTTGACCCTTTTTACACCAAACAAAGATGTATTTGGGCATACAACAATATAATTGTGCCCATCCTAGATGAGACTCCGTGGCCCTCTATATAGCAGTAGATTCCTATTACCCAACCCTCCATTAGGCCACAACTAGGAAGGCTAAGGATATTAAGGAGTGAGTGACTAGGAGAGGCAAGTATGACATGTACTAGATGTGGGTAGTTGGGACATAATAGGAGGGGGTCCAAGGTCCGATGAGGCCATTATTGCAACTTTCACCACCCCCATTGCCAAATACAGTTGTTGAAATTTATTCTCAAGTTGAGTGACTATTATTCTCTTTGTATAAGTTTGTTTGTTTATTGCATTGTCTACATACATTAACTGATTTGAGTATATGAGCATTGTCTATAAGAGAGTTTTAACATGGATGTTGGTCCTTCTACACATTAATTTATCTGCATGGATCTGAATGGTAACATATTTATCCATTATTCTTGTTTGAAGCTAAGGGACAAGACTGGAACTCCAAACCTTTGATGGACATCCAAACTAGTTGAAACTAACAAGAGGGGAATTTTTTATGGGTTATTCATCCCTCTAACAGTTTATTACAACCAATTGCATAAGATGCACTAAGTACTTACCCCATTTTTAGACTGGATAGAAAAACTCATGAAGTGATTTAAATGGTTAGCAAACCAATATTCCTAATTTTCACACAAATATGAAAACAATGAATTCCTCAATACTAGCAGAGATTATACCAAAACAAAACATTTATTTGGCTAAGGTCAATATTCATGAGAAGTAGACTTAATACTAGTGTAACATAAAACATCATAAATCATACAGCCAGCAAACTACCCACCACACCCTGCAAATTTTGAAACTCGTCAAAACTGTAGAACTAGTGACTCCAGCTCCACAAGTTTCTAGATTTCACTTCACCTCATTTTAAAGCCAAAGGATACAACCTAGAATCTTGCAAATTAGGGTGCCAATTCCCATTTCTGATTCTGTTTATGCCTTGCCTAGAAACTGCCTTCAAGAAACCGATAACCAGACCCCTGACCGGTTTGGTCACCGGTTTATTTTTAAAAACCATGGTACGGAGATATGAACAAGGTTGTAATAAGAAGATATGTACGATATAGGAGCTATATACAGGGAGTTATCAAGACTAGAGACGTGTGTTAGTAAGATTCTTAGCCTTATCATCGAGATTCTTATTTCTATCAACATCCTTTTTGCTCAAAATAAAAAGTTACTTAGCTGCAATTTTGATGTTTATGTAATCAGGATGATTTTAGAATGAAATTAAAACAAGTTAAATAGAGATATGTTGGTTATGAAAATATTCATTTAGGTCATTTGGAAATTGTTTTCGAGGCCTTGAGTCCCACTGAATCTAAGGAACAAAAACCCTCCACCCCAACAGTCACTGTAGCCTTCATGAAAACTCTATACTAATAAAAGTGCATTTCACTAAAAGGATATATAGGTGACATAAACAATGTACATCCCACAATCCCCTTCCACCACTACCACCATATATAATTCTTCTATTGTGATAGAAGAATTTATGGAGAAGGGTTTTTGTTGGTCATTTGATAGTTAGGACAAAGCTTAATTGAACGAAGAATAAAAATAAGAAAGCCTATAGACTTAAGTAAAGAGGTGTTTGATCAGTCATTATCCTCACATGGCTTGGATGAATATTGGAGGTAGTTTGTAGTTAGAACATCTAATAATTAAATTGGATCTGCAAACTTAAGTTAGAACATCAGAATATTGAAACGTTTTGATCAGTCTTTATCCTCAAATGGCATGGAATAGAATGGCAAGACATTCCCATATTAGGATCTAAACTGATCAGTCATTATCATCTGTTTGATGTTCTAGATTTCAGCATTCAGCATGATCACTCATTATTATACAGTTTGGTTTATTAGCATGTAAACTTAGTAAATGCAGTTCTATAGTTTTGTGTTTAATTGTATTATGTAGGGGTCTAATGGCTGGAACTTGGATGCCAAGAACTTCTCAACATGGATTGGAGTGGAACATTGCAATTGGAACTTTTCATTCTTTCAAATTCAAGATGGATGAAGGGGGGAGGGGGTTTTGGTTTCCTTTTGACATTATAATGATGGGAGGAATTCTGATATTGGTCCTTTTTTTTGTGAGTGGATATGAACATTGTATTTTGTTGATATGAACATTAATGGGGAAGAACTATGTTTTGGAAACACATGCATTGTATAGGGCATATGTATTATTTGGAAACACATGCATTGAACAGTGATGTAAGTGTCAATATTTTGTACCTGCTACATAGAAACTGTAATCAACAAGGGATGTTGAAAAGGAAGAAATGCAAACCAAATTTCTCTTTATTCAACACAATGATGTTGTGATGTGTTGAGTGTGATACCACATTGTGTTGAATGTGATGATGTCCATTTTATGAGCAAGATACAACCCCACCATGGCCATGAAAAATTTGTAACTTGTAAGCAGGTTCTTGAACAACATATTGAATAGACTCTTGAACTGATTCATGAGTAGGTTTTTTTTTAACATATTAATTCTTCTAGCCTTCAACAACATATTCATGTGTTCATGTAAATCCTCTACATCATTTTAGTGAACTTATTGATGTGTTAATGTACTCTTTCATGAAAACATGAATAAATTTGTTCGAGAACAAATATGTCCATGAATTAGTGCATTGATTTATTAATGAATAAATCTGTACAGGCATAATGGATCTAACCAGGTTTTGTTGAATGATTGCTCTTCACTTATATGAATCTGACTAGGTCTTTTGTTGAATAAATACCATTCACTTATACCTGAATTTTTCCATGAACAGAGTACCCTTTAAAAGTGTGAACTCTCCATACAAGGGAAATTACAGTCTCTATACAAGGTGATTATTTCAGTTCAATCACTTCAGTTCAGGTGGATTATTTCATACATATTTAGGAAAATCAAACCTTGGCCTCCATCATAGTCTCTCATATCCCTTCGGATTGTACCACTTCAATGGGAAAATGGTGTTTGGAATTACCAAGCCTGTAATCCCTTCCCTGGGGTCTGTAGTTGGGGATGGGAAAATTGAGTTCAATGAGTCTTTCACGTTTTCTGTTACTCTTTCAAAAGAACTGCTTGGAATTCAACTTGTATGAGCCTCAGAGCTAGAGTGCGATTATAGTGAAATGTCTACCCTTGGGAACTATCATTTTAGACCTAGCATAGTATGGGGTTGTTCAAGAAACTATATGCACAAGTGCTCCAAGGAGCTGGCATGATTTGAATTCTTATCATAATCAACAAAATACCATGATATAATCACTAGAAACCCCTAACATATACAAATATATAAACAACAAAAAGCAAACACTTGACATGCTCAGAAAACAACTAGCAAATACATAAACCTATACTCTAATTCTTCTACATGTATATGCCAAAGAACACAACAATGAACACAATGATTAAAAATGTCATGGTCTTCAATCCTTCAATAACTACTTGTTGGGAGAACTCTAAAGCCTTCAAACGATAGTCTAATTTATCTACCAATTTCTGATAGGGTCGCCTATATGAATCATTGAGCTACCTTCAATAAAATAATTTGTTAGAACTGCCCCTCAATATAAATTTGCATGGAAGAGGTATGCTTCCCTAAATACAACCAAATGCATTGCAGGTCAGCATCCTTCACTACTTGTTAACCATAAATACTAAGTTGGCACATTTTGAAAGTTTAGGTACTGGATTAGTAGGAAATCAAAGTACAAGGTACTAACTTGCAATTTTCCCATTATTTAATTACTCTATTTACTTACGCTAATTTACTTAATTAATTAGTTAATTCATTTAATTACAGGTATTAAACTTATCGTTGACCTAGGTGGTTTAATGGTTTGACCTAGGTATAGATCAACTATCTAATTCCACATTATACTTAGCTCAAAATTTTCCAAAAAAATAAAATTTCATTGACTTGGTCAGCAAATCATTGACCCAGGTGATTAAACTGCTAAACTCCTAGTGAATGCTTTTTGGGGCTTTTATTTTAATTTTTTTTTTAAATGTAATGGGATGATCTGTTTGGACCGGACGATTGAACCTTTGGACCGAAAACTGATGCCAAAAGTGGTTCTATTTTTAGGTTGATTTTTTAAACCATCACTTAATTGGCTTAATTTATTTATTTAATTAATTTAGTTTAAATATTTATTTAAACTACTTATTCGTTGTTTAATTTACAAAATTGGTTAATTTACTTAATTAACTTTATACCATCATAGACTTTGAAGTAATTTACTTAATTAATTTTATTAAAATATATTTTCAAACTTAAGCAATACCAAATAAATATATAGTTTTATTATTTTATTCTTTGTCTCTAACATCGTCAGTTTAAGGGTTGTTGGGGCCAAAAATAATTGACGCAATATCATTTATATATATATATATATATATATTTATATATATATATATATATTGTTGAGCTCATGTTGGTATGAATCCAAGGTATGAATCAGTAGTCAACCCTAACCCATTCCAAGTTTGACATAAACTGTACGTACGCTAACCCGATTTATGGTTAGAACATACAATGCACTACTAATTACTGGATGATTTCAAGCTTTTATTCCCAATTAAAAGAAATTAATTAAAGAAGATATTTTTCAATGATGGACTGGACGAGAATTAAAATCTGAATTACGACTGGAAAATGAGTTCAGCCAAAACAAATTTCATTAAGCCGCGCGGGTATTGGCATGGGCGTGGCACAAACGAAGTGATCAAAGAAGAGTTACAGATAACTTGAGAAGAACTATATTTTAGTGATTCGCCAAAAAGAAAAGAAATAGAACAACATCAATGTCTGTACGTTCCAGAAAATTACTTGCATCCGACAGAAATTTATTATCGTTTATTTATTTATTTATTATAGTGCTATTATTCCTGTTACTGAAATCTGACTCGTCTCCAGGCAGTGATTGCAGGTGTCTTCTTTCTCTGCATGCCGACTGGTTTAGTTGCACTTGTTCGGGAGTGGTGGGCCGCACAAACAGCGATTGTGGGCAAAGGATTTGGCACCCATCTTCTGCACATTCCCACCGAACGGAATCTTTCCGCAGAGCTGATTATAACTCAAATCCATGCTTTCCAAATCCAACTTAATCACCTGCTTCGGAATGTTGCCGTGAATCTGGTTGTGGGACAAATCTAAAACTTTTAACTTCTTTGGAAACTTCACCTTCGTCAGATCAAAGTCGAGTTGGTTGTGAGATAAGTAGATCCATTCCTCTGCTCCATTCTCCCTCAGCAACATTGATGCGTCCCCATTGAGTTTGTTATGCGACAGGTCGATGCTTGAGACATTAATCGATGTTGGGATTCCACCGGAGAGCTGGTTGTGAGATAGATCGAGAGAGAAAATGCTGTATTCGCCGTCTTTGAAACTCCCAAATGAGTCGGGTATGCTTCCACTGAGTTTGTTCGAAAGGAGGTCAAGACTTTGCAGTTTGTTAAGATTTGCAAGAGAAGCTGGGATTGGACCAGAAAGTTGGTTGTAGCCCAGATAGAGATATCTGAGATTTTTGAGTTGGCTTAGAAATTCAGGGATAGGACCGGAGAGGCTGGTGTTCCATATGCGGAGTATTTCGAGGTTCTGAAGTTTTGTGATGGAGTAGGGGATAGAACCAGTGAAAATGGGGATATCATTGAAGTCGAGAGTGTTCAGGTACGGGAGGTCACTGACGGCCTCCGGGATTTGGAAAGGAGTGTGAATGTTGTAGAAGAGGAGTTGGGTGACACGGTCTGAAGGGTCGCATCCGACGTAGTTCCAGCTACAGCAATCAGTGCTGGGATTCCAGGAGTCAAAGTAATGAGGGATTTGTAGAGATTTCTTGATTTTCCAGAGGACTCTTTTGTCAGATGCATGGCAGCGGAAAGGATAAGCAGAGAGCGTAAGAGATGGCAGAGAACAGGAAGCGAGGAGGAAGAGAAGGAGAACAGAGAGCAAAGGAGTATCCATTTCTCTGTTTGAGATGAGTTTTAGGACCAAAAAAATATGATGTGTATATATAGATGGAGATTGTGGGCATTCGGGATTTTCTACTGACTTTTGCTATCCACTCTCTACCCGCAGAAAGAGTTTGTAGGAAATCTGGGCTCGATTGTGGGCTATGTATCGCTATCAGAGCATAGTTTGAGAAATCAACGAAGATGAACTCCACGTCACTTGATCATTTAATGATTAATCCCTTATTTGGAAAGCCGTGGTCATGGTCAATTTCCAGCATCATTGATATTCCAATAATACCCATGGTTTATATAGTATTAATGCCCTACTTCACAAATTGTTTGTTTGTTGGTATAATTGTTTCTTTTCTTAGATGTAAAGATAGACATGGACAAGATGTTGCCACTTCTGGCTCAATAAATGTAACGCAAGTGTTTATTTTTTTTATTGTGTTTGGAACGGTGGGCGTTTCTCAATAAATACTCCCATGCACGTAGGTGTCATATAGGCGTTTGGCCTAATCGTTGTCTGGTGTGATTATTTATTGAGGTTCTATTTGGTATATCTTTTTGTGCAGTTTTTTGGTTGTTTATAAGTTAGGAAGACCGATTTTCGGTTTATTTCCGTTTGGTTCACGGAAGATCTAGCCGTTAAAAGATGATGTGTTGAAAAAACGCAAGAAATCTATTTCGAACTGATGTCGGGAAGTTTCAAAAAAAGCTTCCCGTGTCTTTCACGTTTTAATCTCATGCGAAAAGACGTGAGCAAATGTACGTAAAGACACACGTTTGCCAAACTGTCTTCGGACTGCCCAAATCTTATGTCAAAAGCTCAATGCGTCTTTTAGATGTAAGAAATTGTTTGTTGCTATAATTGTTTCTTTTCTAAGGCGAAAAGATGATGATGTAACCGGTTCTGGTCACGTACCAATTTTTTTTTTTTTGTGATGTATCAATTTTTGGCTAAGTACTTCATCATTTGACCTGCTCCCAGGTGGCCTGTAACTCAGAGGATGATGGAGCTCCCTGGTGGTGAATTGCCTGGTGGTGAGTTACTTGATGGCGAACTCCCTGGTGGTGAGCTACTTGTTGATGAGCTCCCTGGTGGTGAGCTACCTGGTGAGCTATTTGGTGACAAGCTCCTTGGTGGTGAGCTACTTGTGACGAGCTCCCTGGTGGTGAGCTACTTGTGACGAGCTCCCTGGTGGTGAGATACCTTGATGAACTGCTGGGTGCGCTGCCTTGGTGGCGAGCCTCCTAGTGTAGTCCAACTTGACTGCCCTCTACATGAGATGATCTGCTCTTCTTTGTGGATGGCGGGAGCAGAGGAACCTGCGAGAACTGAATCAGAAGATCCGAGGGTGTTTACCCGGCGGGGCCACTCTAATGGCTAAGTTAGCGCTCTGATAGTAGAGAGTTTGAAGATGATATTAGAGAAATGAGAGAGCTAGAGAGCAGGGGTTACCTCCATTTTTCATCCCCCCTTCCCCTCTAGGGGGTTGGAGCTCTTATATATCGGTGTCCTGACAGATCTGGCGTAATTGCCTCTGACTCTTTGTTGCAACCGTTACTTGCCAGGGCTGAGCTGGTGGGCGCAGGTAACCGTTGCAGGGTACAGTCGTGTCAGACATGAGGCGTTGTCAGAGTTGGCAGGCACAACGCCGCCTGGCCAGAGATGTGGGTACAGTCTCCAGATCTGGCAGGTACGATTGTCAGGTAGGAAATCTTCTTGTGATACGCCGAGCTACTCTGCAACGAGCTACCTTGCACCGAGCTACTTTTTACCGAGCTACTTTTCACCGAGCTGTTGGTAATGTGCCGAGGTGCTTCCACCCGAGGCAGGTCTTCGTGGCCTACTAGGAGGCGAGCTCTTCGTAAGATGTCGGGTTGCCTGTGGCGAGATGCCTGTAAGTGGCCAACTGCTTGTGGCGAGCTATGCCGAGCTGCCTGTAGCTAGATTGAGTTGTCTAGTTATCAAAAGGCTGCACTTAGTTGACATGAGATACTAGGTGTCACAATTTCACCGGAGGGCCAAATCCGCCCTCATTAGATGACATAGTCACATGGACAAGATGTTGCTACTTCTAGCTCAATCAAGTGTAACGCAAGTGTCTGTTTTTGGCTGTATTTGAAACTGTGGGCATTTCTCAATAAACGCTGCCACTTAAGTGCTACATAGGCGTTTAGCGCGATAAACGTTTATTAGAGGTCAATCGGCTGTTTAGTGCGACCGTTTATGGAGAAAACACCGATAAACAGAAATAGATGGATTTTCGTGCAATGAGCTGTCGGGGGAAGTGAAAAATTCTAACGAAATGCACATTTGACGTGGTGTGTGCATGGACGGTGATGTGGTGATTGAGGCAAAGATATCTCGAAGATCACTGAAATTGCGAAGAAAACCCCCATGACCCAAACCCTTACCACTGTGCGAGATGGACTTTTCGCAAGGATAGCTGCAGAGAGGGATAGCCGCAGAGAGGGGCTTGCGCAGGGAGATTTGCTTTTCACGCTGACCAGAGAGGCTGCGCCGCCGGTAAGATTGCCGTTGACCGATACAAAATCCATCACCTCGACGTTGGCCATATGTTTCATACTAACCACTGCGATTTTTTTTTGTCTGGCAGCCCTAATCCGGCAAGGTCTTGTTGTTGCGTACACTGATTTCTGTTTATTTCCCGATCTGAACGATATGTCATTACCTACCCCTTCCTCTGAAAGTCGATCACCCGGTGAACTGTCCTTTGCTTCAAAACAATGTTAACTCTGTCGTTCTCATATGGCACTCAAAAATCAAGGAAAAGTGCCACACCCAATCACCCATATGGCCCACTCCTTGAAGCACCCTTCCAAACAGCACAAGCTATGAAGCATTTCTCATCGCTGAGTTGGCAAGTGCATTTAAATGCCATTTCTTGAAACGCCCACAAATTAACCCAATTAAATTATGAAAAGAAAAACGTTTAAAGTGGAATTTATTAGATAAACATTTATCTGATAAACACCCCTAAGAAATTCCAATGAAATTAAATATATAATTTATGCCTTTATCTATTTATTATTATTATTATTATTATTATTATTATTAATCAGATTAATATTCCGTATTATTATAATAATCTTTCGCTGAAGTCCCCATCAAAATCTTATGGAGAAGCAACCTGAACCTCCATGGAGCTTGTGTACATATCTTTGCAAATTGCAAGGGTTTATTATCGTAACTGAACAGCCACTCGGTTCTATAGTATAGACATGGAGGTTTTGTAACATGCATTGCTGCCCAAAAAGTAGTTAGCATTTGCTTTTACTTTCATGTTTTTAAAAATTGAATCCATTTAGCAACTGGTTTTTGAGTTAGCGCTATATTCGATCTGAGTCGAGCCAAATACTTAGTTGTTCGAGCTTGGCTCACTAAGGCAATACGAGGCTCAATCTCAAGTTCGAGTTCAAACTCAGTTCTAGTCAAAAGCTTATAAGTTTGAGTTCGATTTGGTTCAAGCTCAACTTGAGAAAAATGTTTCATAAAAATAAAAAAAATATTATATATAAACAAATATTTTTATTTGATATTTAAAAGTTAAGAATTATAATAATTCGTTATTATTATATATAAAAATAAAAATATTATATATAATTTTTTTATAATATATATTATTTTTTATAATTTTATATTATTATTATTATTATTATTATTATTATATAGCTATTCGAGCTCGGCTCAAAACTCGATTGAAACTGAGTCGAGCTGAACTTCTCATGAGCCAAGCTCAAATAGTTCATGAAAAGCTTGGCTCGTAGCCACCCTTAATTAGCAAACCATGAATTGTAGCCCGAGTTGAACAGTTTAGTGGTAGAGTGTAAAACCTCGTGTTTTGTATTATTTTGTATGTATTTGCACAGTACATATTTGTATTCGTATTCCTTCCAAACTGTGCCTAATTAGCAATTGAGATTCAAAATTGTACCTATATACAATTTTGTTGAGATTCAAAATGTATTTGTTATATTTAATTTGAGATTCTTATTTAATTAAAAAATTAATCAAGTGTCTAGAAAGCCATTTTGGTTTGAAGGAGAACCATTTTATTGTTTTTAATGGATCCCATGCTTTATATATATATATATATATATAAATTGACTTGAATGTAAATATTAATGTGTCTAAGCTACAGAACTTTTATTTAAGAAAGTTCAGGAATAGAACGACCCACTTCTAGGATATTAAACGAAACAATAGGTTGCCATGTGTTTGAAGGAGAAGCTTTCTAGTGAAAGGCCCGGTAAAAAAGTATGGAGAAATTAATTGTTATGTATGAAACTTTACTAATTTTACTGAAAAATAATTTTTAGTTATTTATTCATAAAACAAATTATAATATTATTTAGTAATTTACGTTTTGTTTAATCATTTCATGAATTTTTTATTAATTTTTAAATCAATTTGAATTGGTATTTATCATCAATATTTATTAATGGAAAACATTTTTTTAAATGTTATTTATCATTAATATTAATTAATTTTAAACCTTTGAAGTTTTATTAAATTTTTTAATCAATTTATCAATTTTTTTTAGACAAATTTCTTAAAATAAACCTATGATTTTAAAATTCCTAAAATACCCTTTTAAGGTTATGGAGTCAAACTGTAAACCACAAGGATGATTGCTTCCTGTTGTTGCAATCTCTTAAACCACTGCCTGAAGCTCTTCAAAAACCTCAAGTTTCCTCCTCGTCTCAACCTCAGTTTCATCCTCCAATCCGGTCTCCGATGTTTGAGACAAGTTCAAAATTTCCGACAATCTCCCTGATCCAGGCGTCCAATAAAGAATAGCTTGCAAACTAGAAACTAGAGTACAACTATACAAGCTTAGTCAATCCATGAAAGAAACAAACTGAGGCCCTCAATCCAAGACATGAAACCATCCTTAAAGAATGAACCCCAAGATAAAAGCTTCTTCTTCAATGAAACCATAATTAGGTTTCACATTTGAGGCCCATAATCTAGTTTCAGAGATTTGACAAACAAAATCGAATTTTTTTTTGAATTTCTTAGCAAAATTTTCGGAAGAAGAAGAAAGTGAAAACCGAAAAAAACACAAAAACAAAACCAGAAGGAAAGAGCGAATGAGGTTCTCACCTTGCCTTTGGCTTCTTCAAACGAATTGTAACGTTGAGCATTAATTTCCGCCACCAACAACCTAGGATACCAACACTATTGCTTATTCTCCACTATTGGACAGCCTAGATACCACAGTGTTTTGTCTGCGAAAGTTGGGTTCCTACTTTCCCTTGACTAGATTATCAATTACAAGAGAAGCCTGATCGACCTCAATTGAACATTTCTTTGGTCAAACTGTGGAAAGCTTGAGGAAGATTTCTTGTAACTGTTAATAGATAGATTCCTTTTGTAGTAATTAGTGGAAATAATTTAAATATTTAAGAAATTTGCCTTTTTGTTTTTATTTGCTTAACTATTCTTCTAATTATTTAATCATCTCAGTGTTTAACTAACCATATGTTAATAATTGAATCATTTTGAAATTATAAAACACATTTACTAATTTATTTCATTTCATTTTCAATTTAAATTTTAAACAATGTATGTTTTATTTAATAAATTTTCTATTAAAACTTTCAAAGACATCTGTGAGTGTGTCACAGCAATGAAAAGTACAGGAACAAGTTTACTGTTAATTATAATTAGAAACCACTTGCACTACGCAGTGAGACTCTAAGAGAGTGAAAAGTTGATATTAATTGGACCACGATTTATAGAGCCAAAAGAAAGAAAATTGTTCAAATCTAAAGAATCCACAGTCAGCCTTTCACGTTTCTTGTTACTCTTTCTCCGGAGGTCCCCATAAAATGTGGGGATGATGAATCATTTCAGAACAACTGCTTGGAATTAAACTTGTATGATGAATTTCAGAGAGTGGGATTATAGTGAAAGGTCTACCCTTGGGAACTATCATTTTAGACCTAGCATAGTATGGGATTGCTCAAGAAACTATATGCATAAGTGCTCCAGGGAGTTGGCATGATTTGAATTCTTATCATAATCAACAAAATGCCATGATATATTCACTAGAACCCTAACATGTACAACAAAAAGCGAACTCTTGACACGCTCAGAAAACAACTAGCAAATACATAAACCTATACTCTAATTCTTTCACATGTATATGCCAAAGAACACAACAATGAACACAATGATTAAGAACTTCATGGTCTTCAACCCTTCAATAACTACTTGTTGGGAGGATTTCAAAGACTTCAAGTGATAGTCCAAATTAGCTACCAATTTCTAAAGCTCTCCAATATGGTCATCTATATGAATCAGTCAGCTCTTCAATATGGTCATCTAACTAGCGTGGAAGTGGAGCTGGGTTGATACTTTATGGGCTTAGCAAATTGAAGTTGGAGTATGCTCTCTGGTTTACATTCGAAGTGTTAACAATAAGGCGGAGTACAATGTTCTGATAGTCAAGCTAACTTTGGTGAAAGAGGTCGATGCCAAGCACGCCGTGGTATGCAGCGACTCTCAGTTGGTGGTAAAATAGGTTAATGGGTACTACGAGGCTCGGGAGCCCGCCATGTCAGTCTATTTGGCCAATATGAGAGAGCTCTTGCCTGACTTCCACTCCTGCTACATTCAACAAATACCAAAGATTGAGAACATAGAGGCCTACGTACTTTCAAAGCTAACTAGTGCAACCAATGTCACAAGGAGAACGGTTTATGTTGAAGATCTATCACAGCCTAGTATAGAGAGGGTGGCAAAAGAAGTCGCTCCTGTTCTAGTAGCAGAACCAAGCTAGATGGATTCACTCGTCAATTATCTACTCTACAAGACCCTACCAGTAGACCGCAATGCATCTTAGAGGGTAGAATACTAGTCAGCTCACTACATCATCATTAGCAAGCAGCTTTACAAGAGGTCTTTTACACCCCTACCTACATTGCTTGCGCCCTTCAGAGGCAAGCCAGGTACTACGCAAGATTCATGAGGGTCTCTGTGGAGGACACCTAGGGGACAAGGCGCTTGCCCAAAAAGCACTAAGGTAGGGTTATTATTAGCCCACAATGAAGGAAGACACACTCAAGCTCATCCGGAGGTGTGACAACTTCTAGAGGCATGCTAACATCCTCAGTCCTTTCCCACCAACAGAGAAGGTTCTTGGTCGTGGCGGTTGACTACTTCATGAAGTGTGTAGAAGCTAAGCCACAAGTGGCAATCATAGCCCGGAATATACAAAATTTCTTCTAGAGGAACATAATGTGCAGATTCGGACTCCTAGAGGTGTTGGTATCCAACAACGAGAAATAATTCCAGGACATCAAGTTCTAAAATTAGTGTGCCAAGATGGGGATCCAACAAAATTTCACTTAAGTAGCTTATCCCCAAGAGAATGGGCAGGCGAAGGTGATGAATAAGGAAATCCACTACTGATTTAAAGCTCGGTTTTCTCGAGTTAAGGGTTTGTGGATAGACAAGCTACGCAACATCCTTTGGGCCTATCGAACTACAATCAAAACAACGACTAGAGAGACCTCATTGAATCTGACGTACAGGATAGAGGCCATCATCCCTGTTGAGATCGAAGTGCCCACCTTACGGTTAGAGGCATATGACGAGGAGGACAACGATGATGAGTTGCAAACCAACCTCGACCTAATGGAAGAAGTTCGAGACCTAGCCTATATTCAGACCACAACCTACCAACAATGAGTAGCTCGATACTATAATGCCCGAGTCAAGGGACGCCACTTTCGAGTTAGCAACCTTGTACTTCAAAAGGTTATGGTACCTGAACTCAATATTGGTAAGCTAGGGCCAAACTAGGAAGGTCATTATAGAGTGCTATGGGTAATTGGTGAAGAAACGAATGAGCTCAAGATGTTAGAGGGGGGGCATGTGCCCCATGCCTAGAACGTGGATAATCTATGAAGGTACTACTTGTGAGCTTGGGAGTCTAGCATCTACAACTTCACCAAGTTCTTGAAATTTCACCAAGTAGAAAAGACCACTCATCTCAACAACTTTGTCAAGTTGTCTTGCAATATGGAGCACATCGGCTAAATTACACCTTAAAAGGGGATGCCAAGTCACTTTAAGCCTAAAGGCTCCCTATGCTGACTTGGCAATGACGTCAACAATTCAATATGCCTAGTCGTTTCGGCACATTGGCAGTTCGGGTTATATCCCATACTATGCCTAGTCTCTTTGGCATATAGACACCATGGGTTAATCTCATACTATGCCTAGCCGCTTCGGGAGCTAGGCATAGGCTAATGCTATACTTAGTTTATTTTTGTGAAGTTTTAGTTTTAAAAGAGAAAGACATGAGGTTTGCAAAAGAAAAAGTTTATTCATTAAGGACAAATATTGATTACATTGTTGTAAGAAAAAAAAAAGAAGAAAATTCTATTAGACCAAGATCTGAAGCTCGACACTTTACATTTTTACATGGGGGGTCCAAGAAAAGAGGCAAAGGATTCAAACATCTTGGGGCTCCTTGTCTCCATCACCAACCACTTCAGTAGCTTCCCCCTTGGCACTTTCTCTTATGGTAGCATCTTTTCCGGCAACGTCTACTTCGGCTCCCACCTCAACTCCCTTGCTAGTTTCGTCTTCTTCATTCTCGGAATCCATCTCCAGATCGACCTAATCTAACATCTCATTGGTGCAGGTTGAGGACTTAATGAGTGTTAGGTTGAACTCGGGGTATACTGACCTCATCAACATCCAATAGAGTTTGAAACCCTAACGGGAAGCCGTAGTGCCGAATTCCTCCCTCTCCTACAAATAGCTTGGCGAGACCTTGTACTCTTTCTTGAGCTTCTTAATATGAAGCTCTAGCTCCTCGATGTGGTTCCTCTTGTTCACCATCTTGCCCTTTAACTTGCCGATAACATCGACAGCTTTCTCCACTTAAGACTGGCATTCACTCACCTCCATGTTAGCATTGTTAGCCCTTGTCAGATGCTGCTCAAATTGCTTGACCAGGAAGTGGACTATGGTGTTTGTCTGCAAAGGAAAGAATAAGTTAAGTACAAAGACACAGCTCGTGAATAGAATAGTGAGGAGGTTAGAAGCTTACGATCATGAGGAAGCACATGGCCTTGGCGTCGAGCTCGCTAGATCGCAACTCAGAGGGGTTGGAGACCTCCTTGGAAAAAATGTCCTCCTTGCTTTTGATCAGGGCAATCCTGAAGTCCATGATGGACTGCCTCTCCCTAGGAGTGTCCTTAGATGTTTGGGCCTTGTGTTGTAGAGGATGCGCCTCGGACAATTGGACCACCTCGGTCTCATGTGAGGGCCTCTCCGCTTGATCTTCCTTGACTAGGTCAACCAGTAGGACATCCTCAGCAGCAACTGGTGCAGCGGGCTCAAGAGTTGATGCTTGAGGTGCGTCCTTGTAAGACACCTTTCTCTTCCTCATGTTTTGGAGGAACTCTAAAGTCAAAACACCTGACATGTCTCCTGCAAAAGAAGCATGAAGAAGTTTGTACCCAAGCCGGTAAGACAAGTAGTAACTGACCTTGCCCGAGGTGCTAGAAGGGTTTTGTTTGATTTGGTAGAGTTTGGCAAAGGTCTTGATGTCAAGGGTAAGGCTGAGGTGAGAGAAAAGGAAAATTATACTGACTAGGGTATGGATGGAGTTTGGAGGCAATTGGTTGAGGCTAACATTGTAGTAGTTCAGGACCTTGGGAATGAAGGGGTGGAGCGGAAACCGAAGACCTACCTTCAGAGCCTCCTCGAATACAACTACCTCATCCTCGTCATGCTCCTAAGGGAAACCACTAGTAGGAAGGAAGTAATCGCAATGGTTTGGAAACCTATATCGAGCTACCAAGCTTTGGATCTCCTCGACAGGCAACTCAGTAGGAACGAAGTGATCTGGCACCCTAGGCCTATATGGCCAATGGGAAGACAAAGCCCCTCTATGGGAACCTTGTTAGTTTTAGATTGAGGCCCCCTCCTTGGCCTGATCAGATTGCACCCTCACCTCACCAAACTCACTACTCAACATAACTAAAATGAACAAGGAAAGAAAGGAAAAGGAGGACGATTCACTGAAGGGGAGAAAACAATTGACCTCATCAACCAAACTGAAGACATTGACAACAATGTGTTTTGTGACCTCCAAATGCAGTAGAGCTCAAAAATGGACGAAGTAAATGGGTCCCGAAGGGCCCTATTTATAGTTGCCTTAACCAACCATGAACGGACCAGATTGAATAGATCCGATGGCTCCCAAGGTTGTGGTTGTTCGTATTTCAAGGCAATAATCTATTAAGCACATTTTTCATGTCTACAGAGCTTAATGTTCGCATGACATCTGTACGTGCCTGAGACACGACCTCCCCACCAAGGTTGTGGTTGTTCGTATTTCAAGGCAAAAATCTATAAAGCACGTTTTTCATGTCTATAGAGCTTAATGTTCGCATGACATCTGTACGTGCCTAAGACACGACCTCCCCCCCAAGGTTGAGGTAGTTGAGTTGATCAGGTCTGAACCATTGGTTGGAGTGTGGCTGAATCGGAGACCGGGCCAAATCCATTCAACTCGTTGAGACTCCTGCCCCAAGTTGGCTACGTTAGGCTCGGGAGTAGGGCAAATTGATGAGGGATAATTTGGTCCATCCAACGATGAGACAACATGTAGAATGACTGAGTGATATGGCAATACTTCAACAACCTCGGATACCTCAATAGTCCTAGTCACCTCAGGCACCTCGAGTCACTTAGCCAAGACTGAGGCCCTAGCAGCTCACTACATCCACCGACCTACTGAGGTGCCATGTAGCCTCCTTCTAGAAGTAATCCAACTGTCTCCGATATCCTTGGAATTACGGTGCACGTCAATGGATCTTATCTTCACCCCGTCCAATTCGGAAAGACCTGGATAAGCCTTCTCAGCTTAATTGGAGTCCATCCTCGAGTGCGAAGCTAACATAGAGTTAGATGGGCCAATGATTTCAGACGCGCACCGTAAGGCCCATGACAATTTGCTTATATAAAAGCTTCACATCCACCCTCACAAGGTACGTGCAATTTAGCTTTTGCGCTCAATAATTTTCAAGCTATCAACTCTCCCAAATCTCCAATGCTAACTTAAGCATCAGAATGCCTACATCGAGTAAAACATCTGAGAACATTCAGATCTTCTTGTCTTGCAGTTCAACCCGGCCACATAGCAAGTCCAATGTTTGAGTTGCCTTCTAATAGAGAAAAACAAAATCGCACATCATCAAGAATCATTAGCCAAATTTTTTTCGGAGTATGAACATGCCTAATATAGAATTCTGAATTATGCAACAACTCTATAAACATTGAAAAGGTCAAAACCCACACCCTATACACCCATGTCCCCACATGAATTATCCTCAATTCCAAATTGACACCTACTTTAGTCCTATGAATTTTGACCGTGGACTAAACAGTCATGATGAGACGCAATCCGGCTGCTCCTAGCTGGTGATGACTTGGCTTCTAGTAGACAACAGACTCAGAGAATTTGCAAAAGGGGAATCAAAGAACCCAGGGTGGCTTACCCGACGAGGTCAGTCCGAAGCTTAAGTCAGTATCTGGTCGCGAGCTGATGAGAGCTTTAAAAAAGCAAGAGGGCTAGAGAGCAGAGATTACGCGTACCTTCACCCCTGGAGGGTTGATGTCTTTATATACTGGAGTCCTCACGGGTTTTTCGGAGTGGTTCCGGGATCCCTATTTTGATGAGGCCCATTTCCRTATTGGTAGAATATAATGTTGCCAGCTGATAAGGCTTATCACTACCGCCCGAATAGGACGGAAAGATAGTACTAGCTGTTACGGGAAGATAGTGCTAGCTGTTACAAGACAGACCGACATATCCTTTTTATTGCTATAATTCTTGCTACGCGGAGAAACGATGGCATTGACAAATTAATTTACAGAGAAGTACTGCTTTGTCCAATATTACTGATCCACAACCTATACTCTACGTAACGATGACTGCCCGTAAATTAACATTAATTTCGAGCTGGCACGTTAACAGTATTTTGAACCTATAAATTCTGATCAATTATTCTTAGGTTTTGAATTTTTAATTAAATAATACATTTTAAAATTCTGACTTTGACAATCCGACTTAACCCTAATTCATGATGATAAGAGCTTAAAACGAAATTCGAAATAAAATATTAAAATACAACCCTTTAATTTATATATGGATTATTTTACAATTTCCAAAAAAATTCAAATCTCTCTCTTTATTAACCATTTTTTTATTTATTGAATATTACAGAAATATGAAAAACGGAGTGAAGCGAAAGAGTTGAATACTTAAATCTATAGATGCCTATGTATATATAATTTGTACAGTATTATTTGATAGACGGTAAGTGGTGAATCCTTCGAAATAAAATCCAACCCAACTTGAATCCTTCAAAAGAAACATTTTTCACTGTTGAACTGGACAAGAAAATTTTAAATCATGACTAGCAAATTAGTTCCACTAAACGAATTTCATCAAACCACGAACCTATGTTACCATTGAAATTAATTTCCTTGCAGGCAAAACAAAACATTTCTTAAAGCTGGCATGAAACCATGGACATGACACCAAGAAAAGTTACAACATGAAACAGCATGGTGTTTAAAATCGAATCATTCAGGGTTTCGGTTACTGGTTTGAATGGTCTGACCGTTTGACCCAAATGGCCAGTCCATTCTGACAAAAAAATTTTAAAAATTGAAAAATGATTAAAATCGTTTAAATGGTTTAAATGATTAATTGGTCGGTTCAGTAGTTTGCTGACCAAAATCAACAGTTTTGGAGGAAAAATAAAACTGGTCAGATCAGGTGACCGGTTCCCAATTTTTCCGGTCTCTTTCCGATCCGGTCCGGTTTTGAAAACCATGTAAAACTGAAAAGAACTTTATCTCAGCTATTCACTAAAAAAAATTAAAAAGAAGAGAACAGCATTCATATATATCTGCATGTTCCAGCAAATTCCTTATTACAAGAAATTATTCTTGTTGAAATCAAAATTCTCAGGCAGTGATGCAAGGTGTCTTCTTTCACTGCATGCAGACTGGTTTATTTGCACTTGTTCGGGAGTGGTGGCCGCACAAACAGCGATTATGGGCAAAGGATTTGGCACCCATCTTCTGCACATTCCCACCGAACAGAATCTTTCCGCACAGCTGATTATAACTCAAATCCATGCTTTCCAAATCCAACTTATTAATTAACTGCTTCGGAATGTTGCCGTGAATCTGGTTGTGGGACAAATCTAAAACTTTTATCTTCTTTGGAAACTTCACCTTCGTCAGATCAAAGTCGAGTTGGTTGTGAGATAAGTAGATCCATTCCGCTGCTCCATTCTCCCTCAGCAACATTGATGCGTCCCCACTGAGTTTGTTATGCGACAGGTCGATGCTTGAGACGTTAATCGATGTTGGGATTCCACCGGAGAGCTGGTTGTGAGATAGATCGAGAGTGAAACCGCCGTATTCGCCGTCTTTGAAACTCCCAAATGAATCGGGTATGGTTCCGGTGAGTTTGTTCGAATATAGCATTAGTATTTGCAGCTTGTTAAGGCTTGCCAAAGAGGCCGGGATTGGACCAGAAAGCTGGTTGTAGGTCAAATAGAGACTCCAGAGACATTTGAGTTGGCTTAGAAATTCAGGGATAGGACCCGAGAGGCTGGTGTCCGATATACGGAGTATTTCGAGGTTCTGAAGTTTTGTGATGGAGTAGGGGATGGAACCAGTGAAATTGTGGGCTATGTATCGCTATCAGAGCATTGGTTTGGGAAGTCAACGAAGATGAGCTCCACGTCTCTTGACCATTTAATGATTAATACTTATCGGAAACCCGTGTGCTTTGATCATGCTCAATTTCCAGCATCATTGATATTCCAACAATGCCCATGGTTTATATACCATTACAAATGCACTATTAGACAGATTGTTTGTTGGTATAATTCTTTTTTCGATCTGTCTATTATTATTATTATTATTATTTTTATAGTTCATCCAGGTTCTGTAACATGCATGGCTGCTCACAACCCATTGAGTTAAGTATAACATGTATACGTCTTAGCCTTTCGACTATAATATCAGGGTAAGATAGAAGAGGAGAGACAAGCAAGTGAGAAGAGTGGTTAAGAAGGAGGGAGGAGGAGGAAGAGAGAAGGAGGCCACGGCTGTTGACTCCTCCCTCAAATCTCTCTCTCAACCCTCCTCTTATTTTTAACATTTTTTTGTCATTTTAGTTCTTAAAATATAATTATGATTTTTTATTATTGAACCAYGAATTGTTGCCCRGGTTAATTGAGCGGTTTAGTGGTTTAACCATCTGATTGCTGACAGATTAATGGCTTTTGGGAAAATATCCGGGCTAGGTGACAAAACTAGCGAATGACCCCATACATTGTACCTTTATATAATTTTGTCAAGATTCAAATTTTATTTGTTATATTTAATTTGAGATTGCTATTAAATTGAAAAAAAAATAAATCAGGTGACTAGAAAGCCCTTTGGTTTCAAAGAGAACCATTTTATTTTTTATAAATTCGTTTCTCAWACTTTTATTTATTTATCTATTTAATCGTTTTATGTTTTATTTAATAAATTTCTATTAATTAATGAAATAACATTTATAACATAACTATTTAACTATTCTTACAACGAAATAAAAATTATTAGATTAATTAAGTTTTTTTAATGGGTCCCATGCTTATATTTAATTGTATATATGTGGATATACATGTGTCAAAACTACAGAATTTTTCTTTTAAGAAAGTTTAGGAGTGGAACTATCCACTTCTTGGATACTAGTTCTCTAGTTCTTGAAACAATAGGATCGCATGTATTTGATAGAGAAGCTTTCTAGTGAATGATCCCGTAATAAAGAATGAGGAAATTTGCTGTTATGTATGAAATTTTACTAATTTTAATAAATATTAGTTGTTATTTACCCATAAAAATTATTAATAAATAAGTAATTGCTATATATCACTTATATTTCATTCATAATACAAATTATAGTATTATTTAGTAACTTACCATTTGTTTAATCATTTTATGAATTGTTTTATTAAATTTTAAACTAGCGAAGGGGCTCTGCTTCGTAGGGGCTGGAATGGAATCCTCGACCTGTTGACCCGTTGATCCAGTCTTTGGCTAAAAATCGTTGAATTGGTTAATGATCTATTGATCTAAGCAGTCGAATTATTGATTTGTTGACCTGCTCAATGGTTTTTGGATGCTTTTTATTTTTTTAATCGGCCATCTAGGCAATTGGTTCTGTTCTATCTTAATCTTGGTCTGTAGCAAAAAATCGTTGAATTAATCAATGACTCATTGACCCGGGCGGTTGAACCATTGACTCATTCAATGGTTTTTTGTCATTTTTTATTTTTTTATTAATTTTTATTATCAGAATAGGCCATCTGTTCGAACTAAACAGTCAAACCATTGACCCAAAAATCGGTGGCCATAACGGTTCCATTTTTAGGTTTTTGGGGATATCATTGAAGTCGAGAGCGTTCAGGTACGAGAGATCACCGACGGCTTCTGGGATCTGGAAAGGAGTGTGGATGTTGTAGAAGAAGATTTGGGTGACACGGTCTGAAGGGTCGCATCCGACATAGTTCTAGGTACAACAATCGGTACTGGAATTCCAGGAATCAAAGTAATGGGGGATTTTCAGAGATTTCTTGATTTTCCAGAAGACTCTTTTGTCGGCTGGATGGCAGCGGAAAGGGTAAGCAGAGAGCGTAAGGGATGGGAGAGCGCAGGAAACCAGGAGGAAGAGAAGGAGAACAAAAAGCATAAGAAAAGATGCACTAGAATCCATTTCTCTGGTTGAGAGAGAAATTTTACGACGAAAAGGAGAGTCGTTCTCGTCTCTCTATATATAGTATGAGACTATGAGAGGAAGACTTGAGTAGTCAACGGAGATAAGCTCCACGTCACTTGTTCTTTTAATCCTTATTGGAAATCTGTGGCTTCGGTCATATGGTCAAATTTCAGGCCCTAGATATTGCCAATAATGCCCATGGGATAGGCATAGAGCGGGACCCACTAACAGATTTTTCATTTTTGTGATAATTTGGAGTCTCTTCTAATATTAATGCAAAGGGGACAGATCTTTGTGATAGTTTGAGCATTTCCTACGCGGAGAAAAGAGGACAGAGAGATTAGGACGACTTCTGGCTCAGCCACTCTTTGAAATTCCAATTTCCAAATAATTAACGCTGGGCTCTGGTAGGTAAATGTGTTGCCGGAAGCTATGGGCCTTGCAAATTTCAACCATTGGAAAAGTATGATACACCTTGTTTATCAGCAAGGGTGTATCGGTGCTTTCACTCACGTGTTTTTTATTTTTATTTTAATTTTTTAACTTTTTTCAAATTTTTATAAATGTTTTAAATTATTTAATAAATAAAATAAATGGATTTACCAAAACACTTTTTAATAGGTGTATTGAAACCCTAACGATATGATACAATACATTTAAATTTTAGTGTAAGCTAATTGATTAATCCAAACCTAGTCCCCGCTGAAGTGCATCATATTTTAGTACAGGCTACGCTTAATCCAAACCTAAGGCTGTGTTGTTGCAATGCAAATGAATTTACACTGATCCAAAATTATTGCAGTGCAAATGGTTTGAGTGTAAATCATGGTCCTGTACTTATTTTAAATTTAATCTTTTTTTTGTTTGATTGCGATACAAATAAAAAGAAAAATAAAGTAAAACCCAGAACAAAATTAAAGGAAAATTAGTATATTTTTTTTCATTTGTACTCCCACGCATTTATGCTAATACAAATAAAATTGCACTGCAACCAAACACAGCCTAAATCTCTAACCTGAAAAGATGCAAAATTAAAACCTAAATATATCTCTGGCAGGTTTGATTCATTAACTATGATTTTGGTACAATATATAGAGAAGAAGAGGGACAACACAGAAAAGATGAACACAAGGATTTTGTTGACCAATGAGTGCATCAACCATTAATCCACCCAAAACAAATCAGAAACGAAAACAAGAAAACCTAATTAACAAAGTACATTGACCAGTAACCATTTTTTCCCCTGCCAACAAAGTCCATTACGCTGCCGCGCCACCCACGATGAACCGACTACTTGCACTTGGGGAGTGGCTGACCACACAGACAGCGGTTATGGAAGAAAGAGTCTGCACCAAACTCCTGCACCTTCCCGCCAAATGGTATCTCTCCGCACAGTCGATTATAGCTTACGTTTAGCCAATACAAATTCAATCCTGTGATCTCTTTGGGAATACTCCCTCTGATCCGGTTATGCGATAAGTCCATATATTGTAGGCTCTCGGGAAGCTTCACCCTGGAGAGATCAAAGTCGAACTCATTCCATGACAAGTCCAGAYRMGACAACGTTCCGTTTGTTTTGAACAACGCCGATGCATCTCCTGTAAACTTGTTATTTCTAAGAT
>NW_010729116.1:1603036-1634093 GCF_000365185.1 Nelumbo nucifera | reverse complement strand
CATTTCTCAACCCAGAAATTGATAAATTTGATAACATAACATGATAAACGATCAAAATGACTCATTTTTGTGGATGATATAAGCCCTATTAAGTTCCAGTTTGAGGCTCCTCAAACCTATAACAGTGACGACGTTCAATGTTCTTAATTCAAATAGAGATGAACAAGTTGCTTCTTGTGCTAATACAGCCCTTCAGTTCAATTGAAAGTAAGGTTTTCGATCCATCGTTGACCTGGACGGTTGGACTGTTTAGCCAAGGAACCATGCAGGCAACCAATTCCGTTTTACCCCAAACCCAATTTTGGTCAAAAGCCGTTGAAAAAGTCAACAACCCGTTGGCCCGGGCAGTCAAACCGTTGATCTATTCAACAATTCGTTACTATTTTTTTAATTTGTTTATCAAAACAAGACATCTGTTCAAACCAAACAGTTGGACTATTGACTCGAAAACTGATGGCGAAAACAGTTCTATTTCCGGGTCATTTTTTAAAACGTTGATTGAAAGTCTTTTAGGAAAATCAATAATAAATTCCTATTTAATCAAGCAATTTTTCCTTAATTGGCAAATGACTATTTTATTCCATTAATCCACAATACTAGGAAAGAAAAAGGGCACAAAATCACCTAATAAATGAAGTTGGAAGCTATCGAATGTTCAATATKTGGTGTGAATCTATATAACTTGATTTGAAATTTGCATTTTTGGAAATTTGTCCTTAGCGTGCAAAAGAGAAAGGGAAAAGAAATGTTTTGTGGGTAACTAAAAAATAAGAATTTATTTTAATAGAGGTTAAGGTTTGATCAGTTGTTGGAAGATTAATTCTCTTCCAGTATGGGTAGTGACAGGTGGTGTATTTTAATTGGGTTAATAGGGAGAAGAGCAGAGTAAAATTAGAGCACAGAATCTCCTGCCTAGGAGAACTATGTAGAGAATGAGATATTCTCCATGTGTGGTTAAGATAAATGTATAAACGTGGGCAGGGTTCTCGTAGGCAGGGGATCCGGGCTCATAAAATTTGTAGGGAATCCGAATTCCATGCATAGCGCCAGCAGTTTACGTGGCCTGTCAGAGCTACCACCGCTGGTACCTCCACCTCTACGACAAGAAACAAGTTCACAGGCCCTCTGCTGTGGAGACTCACAGACTCACCACTTTTTTACACCACAATTCTATAATTTTTTTATTACAGAAACAGAGCATCCAAGCCAGCATCTTATAAATAGATCACTAGATCATATGTGGAGATTCAATAAACAAAGTTCTAGGTAGGAGAAAGAAGAGAGATGGCATTTTCTTCCTTCCACTTTGTTCCTCATTCTCTCTCACTTTTATCTCTCCTCTTCCTTTTCTCTTTATTACTCCCATCTACGATCGTAAAACCAGTGCTTTTCTGGTTTCTGTTTTTCTGCTCTTATTCATTGAGAATGCCTATATATATATACATGAATATAGTTGAGCCTCCTACGTTTACAAGGATAAGAAGATGTATACAAAGAAGATAAACGGAGACTCTTAATTCAATCACAACGGAGACCCCTCCCTCAAGTTGGAGCATGCAGATTGTGAATGCCCAACTTGCGGAGAAAGTACTCAAATTCTTTGCGACCCAGTGCCTTTGTAAAAATGTCAGCGAGTTGAACGGTAGTCGACACATAAGCAGGACATATGCAACCATTTTGAATCTCATTCGGTACAAAATGGCAATCAACTTCAATATGTTTTGTACGCTCATGAAACACTGGGTTTGCTGCAATATGCAAGGCTGCCTGACTATCACAATATAATCGCATTGGGTTTGAATGCGTAACTCCAAGAGCCAATAATAGTCTCTTCAGCCATTTTAATTCACACGTGGTCGTGGCCATAGACCAATACTCTGCTTCCGCTAAAGAGTGAGCCACAGTGTGTTGTTTCTTAGTTTTCCAGGAAATCGGTGATTTCCCAAGCATAGTAAACCACCTAGACAGAGAACGTCGGGACAAATGACAGCTCGCCCAGTCTGAATCACACCATGCATATAACTGCAAGTCACAATTTGAGCGCAAGAGAATTCCTTGACCAGGATTTCCTTTCAAGTAGTGCACCACTCGTAATGCAGCCTCCCAATGTCTTTCTTCCGGTTGGTGTTTGAATTGGGACAGAACATGCACACAATAAGACAACTCTAGACGCATTGCTGAGAGATAAATAAGCCTCCCCACCAAGCGTCTGTATCGCTCAGGATCAGATAAGAGGGGCCCATCTGTCAAGGCGAGATTGTGATTCTGCTCTAGGGGAAAAAGAGTAGGTTTTGCACCAACTAATCCAACTTCAGAGATAATATCCAAAGCATACTTACGTTGAGACAGGAAAATTCCTGTTGAGTTTCGGGCAACTTCAATGCCCAAAAAATATTTCAATGATCCCAAATCTTTCATATGGAAGTAGTCACTCAAATATTTCTTGAAGACTTGAATTGCCATATGATCATTACCTGACACGATAATGTCGTCCACATACACGAGAACAAGCACATGCACCCTATCCTGACGAAAGGTGAAGAGGGAGTAATCTAAACATGATTGCCGAAACCCATATGTCTTCAAGGTTGCGGTTAATTTAGCAAACCAATATCTCGGCGCTTATTTCAAGCCATACAGAGATTTTCGCAACCGACACACCATACCTGGTTTATTTGACTGGAAACCCGGAGGCATTCGCATGTAAACTTCCTCATGAAGGTCACCATGCAAGAATGCGTTATGTACGTCCATTTGATGAAGCTCCCAATTTCTATCTGCTGCGACTGCAAGGAAGGTACGAACAGTAACCATTTTTGCAACTGGGGCAAAAGTTTCATTATAATCAATTCCCTCAACCTGCTTGTTCCCAAAAATCACGAGACGAGCTTTATATCTTTCCACTATCCCATCAGCGTTATATTTGATTTGATACACCCACTTGCATCCTATGGCTCGTTTTTCGGATGGCAAAGGCTCCACAGTCCATGTCTGATTATTTTCAAGTGCCTGTATTTTTTTCTGCATAGCATCCCTCCATTTTCCATCCTTTACGGCCTCTACAAAAGAAGTAGGTTCAACCCCTGCAGTAATAGTTGCCAAGAAAGCACGATGTCGACAAAAAAAATTGTTACAGTTCACATAGTTATCTGGGGTAAGAACTACCTGCAGAATGTGATTGGCCGAGTGAGGTCGCAAAGGGACACGGAGAGGGACTCAAGCGTTGTGTGGTGTCAAGCACATAGTCTATTAACCTTGTGGACTGTTGTTTCTGTCGATGCCCACGCCCCAAATGAGAATCAGAGTGCTGCTATTGCTCAACATTGCCACCCCCCCTGACGTCAGGACTGTCTTCGCTTGCATTTTCTGTGGTGATGTCAGAAGAATGCATGGGTTCACTAGTATTTGCATTCGGGTCTACGTGGGTTCTTTCTTCTACACTGACTCCTTCAGCGAGTTCACCTCGCTGATTAGTCTCCATCTCGCCATTTGCTAGTCCAGGTGAATAAGTGGATGGTACTAACACCTCATCTGTCCCACTTATTCCACAATTAATTTGACCTTGTGCTTTGTTCGGTTGTGCATCCTCTTTGTGTGCATACGGGAATTCATGCTCAAAGAAAGTAACACCTCTTGATGCAAAGAACATGCCAGACTCTAAATCATACAAGCTCCATTCTTTCTTTCCAAAAGGATACCTAACAAAAACACACCATCTGCTTCAACTGACAAATTTATCCCCTCCATGTCCATGATTGTGCGCATATGCTAAGCAACCAAAAATGCGCACATTATCATAAGAAGGAGGTCGCCCAAATAACATTTCATAGGGAGTCTTTCCCTTCAACAGAATGGACGGTGTCTGATTGATCAAATAACATTCGGTCATGACTCATTCCCCCCAAAAATCAATAGGCAAGCTGGCTTGAAAGCGCAAAACTCGGGCAACATTGAGTATGTGGCAGTGCTTGCGTTCAACCCTCCCGTTTTGTTGAGAGGTCCCGACACAAGTGGTTTAATGAATAATACCACTTTCAGCAAAATAATTAGCCAAGCATACAAACTCAGTCCCATTATCAGTGCGGATCACCTTTACAGGTTTGTTAAATTGCCTTTGAACCATAGAAAAAAAATTTCGAAGAACTCGTCTCACTTCCGTCTTATCAACCAGAAGATAAATCCAAACGCCTCTAGAAAAATCGTCTACTATGGTCAAGAAATAATGAGCACCACAAGAAGCTGCAGTTCTATAAGGACTCCACAAATCACAATGAATTAACTCAAAAATATCGGATACTTTATTATTACTAGAAACAAACTCTTCTCGACATTGCTTAGCTCGGAAGCATGCATCACAACCTTCAATACTGTCATCATTATTATTCTCAGTACTAATAAAAGGCAGCAACTTAACAATTCTATAAGAAGGATGCCCTAACCTTTGATGCCAAATATCACACGTCCTGCTCTCTGTAGTCTTCATTGCTTTTGTTGATGCAATGCTTCGGAAATAATAGAGTTCCTCTCGTTGCTCACCCACTCCAATCAGCATCCTCATAGTGCGGTCTTGTATCACACAGAATTTATTAGTGAACTGGACAATACAATTTGATTCCTCAATCAATTGCGGTACAGAAAGTAAGTTGCAATTCAAATTAGGCACATATAAAACACTAGTCAGTTTCAGATGACCATCCAGTGCAATTGTGCCTTCTTTCTCTGCTATTGTCGTTTTCCCGTCTAGTAGCCCGACAGAGCACGGAATGACATTCTTTATGTCTCTCATTGACTCAAGGCTTCCTGTCATATGATGACAGGCCCCTGTGTCTATTATCCATTTTGACAGTTTTTGCTTACCACTTAGTCGTTGACTCCCCTCTTTCTGTGTGTTCAAAAGGTTGAACAACATGTTCCACTGCTCACTACTCAATCCATTTAACCCAGTCTTGGCTGGATCAATTGATTATCCTTGAGACGCATTGCCTTGCATAGAGGCTTTGGCTGTATTGGCCTTGACTTGGCCGCCACGACCTTTTCCTCTTGCCCCTGCTCCTTTTTCTCTGTTTTCAGTAATGTCGTCTATTGTATCTAAAAGCCCATAATAGGCAACAGAATTGCCACAAAAGACAGAGAACCGATCTCCGAATCTCCCTAAAATCTGCCGTAGAACTTCGACTCGCCAGAAACCTGTTAAAGATCAGGACGTTCTGATCGAGAATGAACCCCCGAGTTCTCTACTCTTACCTGGTGAGGCGAAAATCCAAACTTTTGTCTCGCGAAAGCCTTTTTCTCTGTTCGTTAGGAACAGAGAATGAAAACCTTTTTCTCCCGCCGCGCGAAGAAGACAAACCTTTCTCTTTCTTCTTCACGAGAAAGGTAAAATTTCTGAAAAAAGACAGAAATAATTTCGCTCACTACTCACTGCTCACTGAAAAACTCTGTATGGCTCAAAGAAAAAAACTGCCGCAGAATGTTGACTCGCCGGAAGAGCTCTGCAAAAAATCTCAGTGCCGAACTGAATTTGGTCTGCAAAAATCACAGTGCCGAACTGAATCTGGTCTGTGAAAAGCACAGTGCAGAACTGAATCTGCTCTGCGAAAAATGCAGCGCCGGATTGAATCTGTTATGCACAAGAAAAACGTGGACTCGCCGGAGTCTTCTCTGTTATGCACAAGAAGAACCGTCGGAAGAGCTCTGCAAAAAACATATAGTGTCGAACTGTCTTCAGAAGTGGATGAAGACGCTGAAGAAGGCGAAGATCAGAAGTTCTGTAGAAAGGAGAACGAGTTCTTGAAACACAGTGCCGAACTATATCTGGTGCGCAAGGCTTGTCCTTTGCCAGCGCCGAACAATCGTCTCTGCCCGCCGCTGATCACTAGTCCGTTTTACAAGTGCCACCACTGTTCAACGAAGGAAACAATGAATAGTGGCGGTGAACAGTTCAGAATTCACAGGAACAGGCAACCCTAACGAAACAAGGATTGCTGCCACTGTTCAATGAGGGAGACGATGAACAGTTCAGAAATCACGGGTGCAGGCAACCTCAACGAAACGAGAAAGAGTGTCCCCGCTGATCACTGGTCCTTTGCCGGCGCCGAACAATCGTTGCTGCCGCCGCTGATCTCCAGAGGTCTTGGAACACCGACCTCTTGCTCCTGTTTCGAGGCTATGATACCATGTAAAACCAGTGCTTTTCTGGTTTCTGCTTTTCTGCTCTTATTCATTGAGAATGCCTATATATATATATATATGAATACAGATAAGAAGATGTATACAAAGAAGATAAACGGAGACTCCTAATTCAATCACAACGGAGACTCCTAATTCAATCCTAATTGTAATCCTAACAACGATCCTCCCCGCCTCCACCCACTGCCACCCAGATGACAAGAAAGCTCTGCTCAGTATCAAGAAATCAMTAAACAACCCCAACACCCTCTCCTCCTGGAATCCAACAACCGATTGCTGTACCTGGGAACATGTCACCTGCGACTCCAACAGCAACTACCGCATCATGGAGCTCCTCATTATGACATCAGCGTCAATTGCCCAATCCCTTCGGCCGTCGGCGACCTCCCCTACCTCGATCTCTTACAGTTCGGCTGGGTGAAGAACCTCACCGGCCCCATCTCCCACTCCCTCGCCAAACTCCCCAGACTTAGATTTCTGCGTATCAACAACAGCCCTCTTTCCACTTCCATCCCTGACTATCTCGACCATATACAAAGCCTCGAGTACCTAGAGCTAGACCAGAACCAGCTTTACGGCCCGATCCCAGCTTCTCTTTCAAATCTGAGCAAACTACGAGATCTTGATCTCAGTCGGAATAAGCTAACTGGAAGCATACCCGTCTCATTTGGGAGCTTCACGAGCAACTTGTACAGGTTGGCCCTTTATGAAAACCAACTATCAGGTGAGATTCCCAAATCGCTCKGCCRGTTAWTGGATTGTGAGACATTCGTATTGTCTGGTAATAAACTGGTGGGGGAGGCGTCCATGCTGTTCAAACAGACGGAAAAGCGACATTCATCGATTTGTCAAACAACCTCCTGGACTTCGATCTCTCCAAGGTGAGATTTCCGAAGAACTTGACGTATTTGGATTTGTCACGCAATAGGATACGAGGTAGTATTCCGAAGCAGGCCACTAAAATGAAGTGGAAAAAGTTGAATTTGAGCTATAATCAGTTGTGTGGAAAGATTCCGCAGGGTGGACAGTTGCAGCTGTTCTCTGCTGCCTCGTTTGCCCATAATCAGTGTTTGTGTGGTCCGCCGCTGAGCAAATGCAAGTAATCAGACGTGCAGAGTCTATGAGTGCAACAGAAGTAGTATCCTTGGGTGGATCTTGAAGCGGAGATTTAGACAAACATAAGGAAATAAGTTGCTTCCAACTTAGGACCTTGGTGTTTTTATGTTTCTTTCTGTGCATCTGTTCTGTGCTTTGTATAGTATTTAACTGGGAAATCTTAAAATTAGCTATAAGCACAGCAACAACTGTGGTTCTGGTGTATATATTTACATGGGAAAATGATTATGATATCTAGCTGTGCTGAGTTTGGTTTAGAAAATCTGTTTGGTTTGAGACCTATGAGCTATACACCAGTGTTTTAAAAGGCGTGATGTGAGAGGCGCTGGTGCAAGAGGCGTAATAAATAATCCTCTTACGCTTTTTTCACGAGGCATGCTAGAAGGGAAGGAAAGAAAAGAGGATTTTCCTATTTTTATTCATTTTTTTCCATCTTAGAATTTCATCTTGGGTAAAAATGAAAAATAATGAGAATTGAACCAAATCTAATGTTTGGGTTATGACTTGTTTTTGGGAGAATGGCTATTCAGCACACCCTAAGAATTCTTAGATCCACCGTATAGTTGGGGTAGGTGTTAGTTCGGAATTGATATTAATACACGAGCGGGTATTAGTGTTTTAGGGTGGGGGTGTTTGTTATTTTGAATTGTATAGGATTATAGTAGAATTCAGAGTTCTATAGTGTGGTGCAGTGTATTTTTCTGCTTGTTTTTTCCATTCTTGCTGTTTGTGTAGCCAGTCACTTTGTTCTAGATTGTCTACCTTGTCCAACGGATACCCTGCCTCTATCCATCCCAATGGATTTTTTTTTGTAAGGGTTTGAGGCAGGATTCAAGGAAACCCGAAACTTTGGAGATCAGGGATGGGACGAGGCAAATTCAGGGACAGGGATGGGGTTGAAATTACCAGCTCGACTAGGGCTTGAGGCAGGGATAGGGTATATTTGAATTTGTTGTCGATGAAGAGGCATGCAAAACCCGGCCCTGCTTCACCTAATTGTAATTCCTACTAATCCTTCCTTATTTGCATATTGTTGGAAGTATTATGAAATTATATAGTAGGTGTTGAATGTAATAATAATTTGAATTTTTTGGAAAAAATAATAGTTTTTGTGTTTTTTATATGTTTAATTAATTAACTTGAAATCTTGATATTTATTCATGTCATTTTACTTATTTATTATTTATATATAATAAAAATAATAAAAAACTATATATAGGTTCTAAATTCAACCTGCCAAGCCAATCTACCTTACCCTCAAATACGGGGATCATGGGGTCGAAAAGGATTTTGCATTTTGCATTTTCATGCGTAAAAATGATTTGAATTCTGAAAATCCAAAACCCATTATAAATTTTGTAAACAATAGGATAAAAGACTTAAAACTCCCTTCAGATTTTTCATAAATACTATAATCTCCCCTCTTTTTTAAAAGGATTTAAACCTCCCTTTTCAGAATAAAACATTGTTATATCTGACAAAGTAAACAAAAAGACTCCTTTACCCTTAAATATATATATATATATATATATATTAAATTTTCAATAATTTTCTACTCAATTTTGAAATGTTATTTCAATTCAATTGGGAGACGGATCTCCTAATCTCATGATCAGCGGAAAAAGAAGGCTGAATCTCCATACAAACTCGCTCTAACTTTGCTTGTATTGTGTCAATCGACTCCTTCCTCATCAGCATTCTAAAGATCTGTACCCATCAACCATTTGACATGGTCTTGTTGCTGCCAACAGCTCCAAACCCATTACTAAAACCGTTGAATTAACGTACATGTGAGCAGTAGTGCAATTTATCTCATCTGAGTTCAAACTTCAAACCATCTTAAAACGGTTCATATAAATTATAAAGTTGGGTTAGTTTTGTATCGATAAATTTACCTTCTTACTAAATAGACTTTTAAATATAATGGATGCAAACACGAATTCTAATAAAGCATATGTTTTTTCTTATCAAAAGCCCACTTGAATGCAGATTTACTTCTTTTTTACTAATGTACTTTTAAATCTTACTATTAATTTAAACATACATTGATGTATCATTTGTCAATAATGTAATGTTATCAAACATAGGCAAAAATAAACCAAAGTGCAAATTTACTCTGAACCGAAATTTACACTCCATTTGGATAGTGTTGGGGACATGGCTGAGCTGGCCTAGAGGCCCACGACCACCTGTCACAGCTCAACCACATCGGTGTAGTTCGGCCGAGCTTCGATATTATTGTAATCCCGCCAACTACGTTAGTTACATGCCACACAGATAAGCTCGCCTAGCAGATAAGGATGGGAAGACAACTCCACCGAGGAGTAGGACTTTACCCCCTGTAAACTCGGCGGGGAACTCTATCTTCCCTGGAACCCTACTTTGACCAGGATACGGACCCTCCGACTATAAAAATGTACTCCATGCTCGAGGTAAGGGATCCCCAACTTTTGACACCCATACTGCTACTTAGCTCGGACCAGCACCCTCATAGCTCGGCCCGACCATCCACCACCTCCTATTGACTTGAGCGTCAAATTACTTACCCGGGGATAACTCCTCGGGCCTCTGACTTCTTCCTTGATCACAGGTCTTGAAGCGCGGCCTCATCCTTGAAGCTCGGCCCTGCCTTGCCATTAAGAACTATCTAGTTGCCCTCCGCAGTTCGTGCACCACCTCGGATTGAGCAGCATCAGATTGGTGCCGTTTGTGGGAACTAACAAAAAGCTCTCCAAAAAAATTTCTCGCCACCCTGCTTCAAAGCCAATTAAGATGCCTAAGAACCAGTTTGAGCGATCAGTAGGTCGTTCCCCATCTCGAGAGAACCAACACCGTGACTCCTAGCATCAAGAAGCCCCTCAACCTTCGGCCATAGTAGATTCAATGCAATTCCGAACCATGAAGGAGAAGGTCGATAAGATCTTCGAGTTCATGCAGACACTGGGGTCTATTGCGCCACCCAATCGGGTCGTCCCCCTCACGCCCCGACGCGCATGAAGGACGATCCTCGGACTGAGTACCCCAAAGCGCACCGGTCATATGTAAGGGGAGAGCGGTCTGAGCGTATGAGGCAAGACACGACCCAAAGGCCCGCCTCTACTGCTCGCTCCTGTGGACAAGACCACCAAAGCCAGACACGCCAGTCTGTGCGCATCCTTGCCAAAGAAAGTCTCGGCAAAAGGACGCCGCCCTTTATGGTCTCTATCGCCAAGTCAAGTTCGGTCAAGGATCACCCCATATGACCCAAGAGGGAGGCCATACACACTGCAGCCCCAAACAACAGAGATGCTGAGATCAAAGAGCTCTGGCAACATTTGGAAGAGTTAGAATGCACTCCAATCCACAAGAGCATAACTCTCGCCATAGACCAACCTGTGCAAGCCACCGTGCATATCACCAAGGAGCCGCCCTTCGTCCAGGACATCGTAGACGAGATAACCCCTACTAGATTGCGAGCCCCCCAATTCGACAAGTACGATGGGAACTCCGATCCTTTCGACCATGTTGCGGTGCTCAAAGCCCAGATGATGCTACACAACGCGTCGGAGGAACTAACGTGCAAAGCCCTTGTGACCACGTTGTAGGGCCCAACCTTGGTATGGTACTCCTCTCTGACGTCAAGGTCCATAAAATCATGGGCCCAGCTAGAGACCTAGTTCCTGGCACAGTTCACCACCAGTCAGAAGCATTGGAAAACTTTAGCCAGCCTTATGCAGGTTCGACAGAAGAAGGTGGAGTCTCTTAGAGATTACCTAGCTAGGTTCAAAAAAGAAGCACTCCAAGTCAGGGACTTCAACCAATCAGTTGTGGCGACAGCCATACAATATGGACTCTTCCCTTCCCCATTCAACTTCTCCATCTCCAAAAATCCTCCTCAGACATTGGCCGCACTAGTGGGCCACACGCAGAACTATATCAATGCTGAAAAGGTCCAGGCACAACTCAGAGACGAGGATGAGAAGCCCGACAGAAAGAGGAGAGAGATCGACTAGCGAAAGTCCGAGAGGTCGGACAAAGATCACAAGAAACAGGATCGTCGGACCGACCATAGACCTCGGACCCCTCCGCCAACCTATTAGAATTTCATGCTGCTTAATATTCCTTGGTCTGAAATCCTGATGCAAATCCGCGACCACAATTACGTCAGGTGGTCCGAGAAGATGAAGATGCAAAGCAACAAGAGGAACCGAGACAAATATTGCAAGTTCCACAAGGACCACGACCACGACACGGAGAAGGCACGTTATATCAGGAGGAACCGTCGCTGGAGGGTAAAGCAGATTGGGTAGGAAAAAATATGCTCGACTATACAAGATCGACGACCAAGGTCATGGAAGAAGGCACGGCACATTTATCACCTTCACTAATGATAACCTCCGAGGGGTCCAAACACCGCACGGCAATGCCTTGGTCATCATAGCCAAAGTGGCCAACTTCAAGTTGCAGTGGATCCTAGTGACACAGGAAGCTCTACCGACGTATTGTTTGAAGATGCATTCGAAAATCTCGGCATTGACAGAGAACGGCTTACACCAGCTAGCACTCCCTTGATGGGATTTTTGGGAGAATCCCTCCAGCCCACTGGGAGGATAACTCTTCACCTCTTGATCAGAGATGGCGATGTCATTGCAACGGCCACGATAGACTTTATCGTGGTGCGTTGCCCCTCCTCTTACATCGTAATCCTCGGCAGGCCGACCCTCAATGCCATGTAGGCCATAGTCTCAACATACCACCTCGCAATGAAATTTTCAACCAAGTATGGTAGAGGGGTGGCATGTAGAGACCAGAAAACAACACGACATTGCTATCAACTATCCTGTCGAGGACCACGTCCAACAACCAAGACGTTGATGGCGGAAGCATATGACTTGCGTGATGAGGTAAAGGCACAGCGCGACCAACCCGTGAAAGACCTCGTCCAAGTCCCCCTATTTGAAGATGATCCCGAAAAGACGGTCCAAGTTGGCTCCCTGCTAGGTGACCACCTCCGAGAGGAACTTGTGCGACTACTGAGGAATAATGCCGACATATTTGCTTGGTTGGAAGAGGACATAGGCTGGATGTCGACCCCGAAGTTATCACACATCGGCTGGATGTCGACCCCCGTTATCGACCTATGAAGCAGAAGAAGAGAAACTTCGCCGTAGAGCGGTGGAAAGTAATCGCTGATGAAGTGCAAAAGCTACTCGACGCCAACTTCATTCGGGAAATCAAATACCCTGATTGGCTAGCCAACGTAGTGATGGTGAAGAAGGCCAACGAAAAGTGGAGAATCTGTAGTGACTTCACTGACCTGAATAAGGTCTGTCCCAAAGACAGCTTTCCCCTGCCAAGGATCGACCAACTCATTGACGCAACAGCAGGACATGAGCTCCTAAGCTTCATGGACGCCTTCTCAAGCTACAACCAAATCTGGATGGACCCGGACGACTAGGAGCGAACGGCCTTTATCACTGACCATGGCCTGTATTGCTACTAGGTAATACCCTTTGGCCTCAAAAACGCCGACGCCACTTATCAACGGTTGGTGAATGAGGTATTCAAAGAACAACTCGGTAGGAACGTGGAGGCATATGTTGACGACATGCTCGTGAAGAGCAAAAAGGTTGAACAACACCTAGCCAACCTCCGCGAAGTCTTCAACACACTAAGAAAGTAGAAGATGAGGTTAAACCCAACCAAGTGCTCCTTTGGGGTTGGCTCCGGCAAGTTTTCGGGGTTCATGGTAACACAAAGAGGAACCGAAGCAAATCCAGAGAAGATAAATGCCATCCTTGACATGCCATCCCCCTGGACACATAAAGAGGTGCAACGGCTCTTCGGGAGAATAGCCGCCCTTGGTAGGTTTATGTCCAAATCCACTGGACAGAAGAGTGTGAGCAGTCTTTCCAAGAACTGAAGCAGTACCTGACCTCACTATCCCTCCTAAGTAAGCCAAGCCCAAGGGACGAGCTATTGCTCTACCTCTCTGTCGGAGATGAGGTCGTTAGCTCAGTACTGGTCAAAAAAGAGGATCGGGTACAGAGGCCTATCTACTACACCAGTAAGGTCCTCAGTGGTGCAGAGACCCAGTACTCCAATCTTGAAATGTTGGCTCTAGCCCTCGTCACCGTGGCCAGAAAACTCAGACCCAACTTCCAAACCCACAACATTCGAGTACTCACCAACCATCCCCTTAAGCAGGTGCTACAAAGACTGAAAGTATCGGACCACCTAGTCAAGTGGAGTATCGAGTACGCACCCCGACCGATGATCAAAGCCCAGACCTTGGCGAATTTCATCGCAGAATGTACATTTACCATTGAGGAGCCGGCCCCACTACCCCCAGTATGGACTCTCAATGTAGATGGCTCATGAAACCAGCTGAGGTGGATTATGCTCTTCATGCTCTAGTTCGCGGACTGAAGCTTTACTCGTTGCTGAGGTGCACCCCACGATGATGGACTCGCCAGTAATCATGTTGATTACTCCGCGGATCGGCCTTTCTTTTGGTAACTGCCTCTGCGACTCCTCATTCTGCCTGCTACTGGACTTGGGAGCATTTCTTCTTTGCTCCTCCTGCCAATCTGCTTGGTTCTTATTTTCTTTTTGTATGAAATTTTTTAGGTATCCACAACGGATGAGTTATTCAATCTCGTCGCGGAGGTTTCTACAATTTTCGGTATTATGATCGTGATCTTTGTGAAAGTCACAATACACATTCTTGCTTCTGGTGGCGGGGTCCCCCCTCAACCGCTAAGGCAAGGTTACTATTGGCCCACAATGAAGGAAGATGCACTCAAGCTCATTCGGAGGTGTGACAACTTCTAGAGGCATGCTAACATCCTCGGTCCTTTCCCACCAATAGAGAAGGTTCTTGGTCATGGCGGTTGACTATTTCACGAAGTGTGTAGAAGTTGAGCCATAGGTGGTAATCACAACCTGAAATGTACAAAGTTTCTTCTAGAGGAACATAATGTGCAAATTCGGACTCCCAAAGGTGTTGATATCCAACAACGAGAAATAATTCGAGGACATCAAGTTCTAGAATTAGTGTGCCAAGATGGGGATCTAGCAAAATATCACTTCAGTAGCTTATCCCTAAGCGAATGGACAGGCCAAGGTGATGAATAAGGAAATCCTCCGCTGACTTAAAGCTCGACTTTCCCGAGTTAAGGGTTTGTGGGTAGACGAGCTACCTAGTGTCCTTTGGGCCTACCGAACTACAATAAAACGGCGATCGGAGAGACCCCATTCAATCTAACGTACGGGACAGTGGCTGTCATCCCTGTTGAGATCGAAGTGCCCACCTTATGGTTAGAGGCAAATGACAAGGAGGCCAACGACGACGAGTTGCAAAGCAACCTCGACCTGATGGAAGAAGTTCGAGACCTAGCCTATATTCAGACCACAGCCTACCAACAACGAGTAGCTTGGTACTATAATGCCCGAGTCAAGAGACGCCACTTCCGAGTTGGCAACCTTGTATTTCAAAAAGTTGTGGTACCTGAGCTCAATATTGGTAAGCTAGGGCCAAACTAAGAAGGTCCCTACAGAGTGCTATGGGTAATTGGTGAAGAAACGAATGAGCTCGAGATGTTGGAGGAGAGGCAGGTGCCCCATGCTTGGAACATGGATAATCTATGAAGGTACTACCTATGAGCTCAGGAGTCCAGCATCTGCAACTTCACCAAGTTCTTGAAATTTCACTAAGTAGAAAAGACCACTCGCCTCGACAACTTGGTCAAGTTGTCTTGTAGTATGGAGCACATCGGCTAAATTACACCTCAAAAGGGGACACCAAGTCACTTTAAACCTAAAGGCTCCCTATGCCAACTTGGCAACGATGTCAGCAATTCGATATGCCTAGTCGTTTCGGCACATAGGCAATTCGGGTTATATCCCATACTATGCCTAGTCTCTTTGGCATATAGACAACATGGGTTAATCTCATACTATGCCTAGTTGCTTCGGGAGCTAGGCATAGGTTAATCCTATACTTAGTTTATTTTTGTGAAGTTTTAGGTTTAAAAGAGAAAGACACGAGGTGTGCAAAATAAAAAGTTTATTCATTGAGGATAAACATTGATTACATTGTTGTAAGAAAAAAAAGAAGAAAATTCTATTAGACCGACATCTGAAGCTCGACACTTTACATTTTTACATGAGGGGTCCAAGAAAAGAAGCAAAGGATTCAAACATCTTGGGTCTCATTGTCTCCATCACCAACCACTTCAGTAGCTTCCCCCTTGGCACCTTCTCCTATGGTGGCATCCTTTCTGGCAACGTCTACTTCGGCTCCCACCTCAGCTCCCTTGCCAGTCTCGTCTTCCTCGTTCTTGGAATCCATCTCCAGATTGACCTGATCTGACATCTAATTGGTGCAGGCCGACGACTTGGTGAGCGTTAGGTTGAACTCAAGGTATATCGATCTCATCAACATCCAATAGAGTTTGAAACCCTAATGGAAAGTCACAGTGCCGAACTCCTCCCTCTCCTGCAAATAGCCTGGCGAGACCTTGAACTGTTCAACGGCACGGGCCTTGGAAGCTTGGGCCTTGCGTTCAGTGAGGTGAGCATCCTTCTCCTAAAGCTCTTTCTTGAGCTTCTTAGCATGAAGCTCTAGCTCCCCAATGTGGTTACTCTTGTTCACCATCTTTCCCTTTAACTTGCCGATGACGTCGACAGCTTGCTACACTCAAGACTGAGATTCACTCACCGCCGCATCAGCATTGTCAGCCCTTGTCAAGTGTTGCTCAAATTGCTTGACTAGGGAGTGAACTATGGTGTTCGTCTATAAAGGAAAGAATAAGTTTAAGTACAAAGACACAACTCGGGAATAGAACGTTGAGGAGGTTAGAAGCTTACCATCATGAGGAAACACATGGCTTTGGTGTCGAGCTCACCAGATCGCAACTCAGAGAGGTCGGAGACCTCCTTGGAAAAGATGTCCTCCTTGCTTTTGATCAGGGCAATCCTGAAGTCCATGATGGACCTTCTCTCCCTAGGAGTGTCCTTAGATATTTGGGCCTTGTATTGTAGAGGGTGCGCCTCGGACGATTGGGCCACCTCGGTCTCATGTGAGGGCCTCTCCGGTTGATCTTCCCTGACTAGGTCGACCACTAGGACTTCCTCAGCAGCAACTGGTGCAGCGGGCTCAAGAGTTGATGCTCGAGGTGCGTCCTTGTGAGACACCTTCCTCTTCCTCATGTTTTGGAGGAACTCCAAAGTCAAAACACCTGGCATGTCTCCTGCACAAGAAGCTCGAAGAAGTTTGTTCCCAAGCCGGTAAGACAAGTAGTAACTGACCTTGCCCGAGGTGCTAGAAGGGTTTTRTTTGATTTGGTAGAGTCCGGCAAAGGTCTTGATGTCAAGGGTAAGGCTGAGGTGAAAGAAAAGGGAAATTGTACTAACTAGGGTACGGATGGAGTCTGGATGCAACTGGTTGAGGCTAACATTGTAGTAGTTAAGGACCTTGGGAATGAAGGGGTGGAGCGGAAACCAGAGAGCTACCTTCAGAGCCTCCTCGAAGACGACCACTTCGTCCTTGTCGTGATCCTAAGGGAAAGCACTAGTAGGAAGGGAGTAATCGTAATGGTTTGGAAACCTATATCGAGCTACCAAGCTATGGATCTCCTYGGCAGACAACTCAGTAGGAACAAAGTGATTCGGCACCCTGGGCCTAGATGGCTGACGAGAAGATGAAGCCCCTCTATGTGAACCTTGTTAGTTTTAGATTGAGGCCCTCTCTTTGGCCTGACAGGATTTTACCCTCACCTCACCAAACTCACTACTCAACATAACTAAAATGAACAAGGAAATAAAGGAAAAGGAGGACGACTCACTGAAGGGGAGAAAACAATTGACCTCGCCAACCAAACTGAAGATATCGACAACAAAGTGTTTTGTGACCTCCAAATGCACTAGAGCTCAAAAATGGACAAAGTAAATGGGTCCCCAAGGGCCTTATTTATAGGCGCCTTAACTGACCACGAACGGACCAGATCGAATAGATCCGATGACTCCCAGGGGTGTGATTGTTCATATTTTGAGGCAAAAATCTGTTGAGCACGTTTTTCACGTCTACGGAGCTTAATGTTCGCATGACATTCGTACGTGCTCGAGACACGACTTCCCCCCCTAAGGTTGAGCTAGTTGAGTTGAACAGGTCTGAACCATTGGTTGGAGTGTGGCTGAATCAGAGACCGGGCCAAATCCATTCAACTCGTTGAGACTCCCGCCCCGAGTTGACTACGTTAGGCTCGGGAGTGGGGGGCCATTGATAAGGGATAATTTGGCCCGTCCAATGATGAGACAACACGTGGAATGACTGAGTGATATGGCGACACTGTAACAATCTCGGACACCTCAATAGTCCTAGTCACCTCGGGTCACTCAGCCAAGACTGAGGCCCGAGCAGCTCACTACATCCATCGACCTATCGAGGTGCCATGTAGCCTCCTTCTAGAAGTAAGCCAACTGTCTCTGATCTCCTTGGAATTATGGTGCATGTCAACGGATCTTATCTTCACCCCATCCAATTCGGACAAACCTAGATAAGCCTTATCAGCTTAATTGGAGCCCATCCTCGGGTGCGAAGCTAACGTCGAGTTAGACGGGCCAGTGATTTCAGACACACATCGTGAGGCCCACAACAATTTGCTTATATAAAGGCTTCACCTCCACCCTCGTAAGGTACGTGTGATTTAGCTTTTGCACTCAATCACTTTCAAGCTATCAACTCTCCCAAATCTCCAATGCTAACTTAAGCATCAGAACGCCCACACCGAGTAAAACATCTTAGAGCATTCTGATCTTTTTCTCTTACGGTTCAACCCGACCACATAGCTAGTCCAAAGTTTGAATTGCCTTCTAAGAGAGAACAACAAATTCAAACATTATTAGGAATCATCAGCCAAATTTTTTTCAGAGTACAGACATGCCTAATATAGAATTCTGAATTATGCAACAACTCTATAAACATTCAAAAGGTCAAAATCCACACCCTATACACTCATATCCACCCATAAATTAACATCAATTCTAAATTGACACCCACCCCAACTGTAGTTTAGGCCCATCAATTCTGACGTGGGCTGAAAGGTCATTTCCCAATTTTTTTTCCGTGTGGCTTTGGTCATAGTCAATTTAAGGCRTCACTGATATTGCCAATTATATCAAACTGCCTATCGCTATTGAATGGCCATAAAAAGGGACCCACCGACTTGTCTTTGATAATTTTTTATTTATTTTGATCAGTCATTGTTATATATGCTTGTCGACATCATGGGATGGGATGACGACAATCTATTATCAACCATTAATGCACTACGAGACAGACAGACATATCCTTGCTATAATTCTTGCTACGTGGAGAAACGATGGCATTGGCAAATTTATTTTATCGAAAAGTACGGCTTTGTCAAATCTTTCTGATCCACAACCTATATTTTATGCATCAATGACTGCCCGTAAATTAGCATTAATTCCGAAATGACACGTTTAACACAAATTCTGATTTGATGTGGGCTGATCAATCATTCTCTCATTCTCTTTATGAGCTTGAACCTCTCAATGCAATTTGAAATTCTGACTTTGACAATCCGACTTAACCCTAATTCATGATGATAAGAGCTTAAAACGAAATTCAAAATAAAATATTAAAATACAGCCCTTTAATTTATATATGGATTATTTTACAATTTCCAAAAAAAATTCAAATCTCTCTCTTTATTAACCATTTTTTTTATTTATTGAATATTACAGAAATATGAAAAACGGAGTGAAGCGAAAGAGTTGAATACTTAAATCTATAGATGCCTATGTATATATAATTTGTACAGTATTATTTGATAGACGGTAAGTGGTGAATCCTTCGAAATAAAATCCAACCCAACTTGAATCCTTCAAAAGAAACATTTTTCACTGTTGAACTGGACAAGAAAATTTTAAATCATGACTAGCAAATTAGTTCCACTAAACGAATTTCATCAAACCACGAACCTATGTTACCATTGAAATTAATTTCCTTGCAGGCAAAACAAAACATTTCTTAAAGCTGGCATGAAACCATGGACATGACACCAAGAAAAGTTACAACATGAAACAGCATGGTGTTTAAAATCGAATCATTCAGGGTTTCGGTTACTGGTTTGAATGGTCTGACCGTTTGACCCAAATGGCCAGTCCATTCTGACAAAAAAATTTTAAAAATTGAAAAATGATTAAAATCGTTTAAATGGTTTAAATGATTAATTGGTCGGTTCAGTAGTTTGCTGACCAAAATCAACAGTTTTGGAGGAAAAATAAAACTGGTCAGATCAGGTGACCGGTTCCCAATTTTTCCGGTCTCTTTCCGATCCGGTCCGGTTTTGAAAACCATGTAAAACTGAAAAGAACTTTATCTCAGCTATTCACTAAAAAAAATTAAAAAGAAGAGAACAGCATTCATATATATCTGCATGTTCCAGCAAATTCCTTATTACAAGAAATTATTCTTGTTGAAATCAAAATTCTCAGGCAGTGATGCAAGGTGTCTTCTTTCACTGCATGCAGACTGGTTTATTTGCACTTGTTCGGGAGTGGTGGCCGCACAAACAGCGATTATGGGCAAAGGATTTGGCACCCATCTTCTGCACATTCCCACCGAACAGAATCTTTCCGCACAGCTGATTATAACTCAAATCCATGCTTTCCAAATCCAACTTATTAATTAACTGCTTCGGAATGTTGCCGTGAATCTGGTTGTGGGACAAATCTAAAACTTTTATCTTCTTTGGAAACTTCACCTTCGTCAGATCAAAGTCGAGTTGGTTGTGAGATAAGTAGATCCATTCCGCTGCTCCATTCTCCCTCAGCAACATTGATGCGTCCCCACTGAGTTTGTTATGCGACAGGTCGATGCTTGAGACGTTAATCGATGTTGGGATTCCACCGGAGAGCTGGTTGTGAGATAGATCGAGAGTGAAACCGCCGTATTCGCCGTCTTTGAAACTCCCAAATGAATCGGGTATGGTTCCGGTGAGTTTGTTCGAATATAGCATTAGTATTTGCAGCTTGTTAAGGCTTGCCAAAGAGGCCGGGATTGGACCAGAAAGCTGGTTGTAGGTCAAATAGAGACTCCAGAGACATTTGAGTTGGCTTAGAAATTCAGGGATAGGACCCGAGAGGCTGGTGTCCGATATACGGAGTATTTCGAGGTTCTGAAGTTTTGTGATGGAGTAGGGGATGGAACCAGTGAAATTGTGGGCTATGTATCGCTATCAGAGCATTGGTTTGGGAAGTCAACGAAGATGAGCTCCACGTCTCTTGACCATTTAATGATTAATACTTATCGGAAACCCGTGTGCTTTGATCATGCTCAATTTCCAGCATCATTGATATTCCAACAATGCCCATGGTTTATATACCATTACAAATGCACTATTAGACAGATTGTTTGTTGGTATAATTCTTTTTTCGATCTGTCTATTATTATTATTATTATTATTTTTATAGTTCATCCAGGTTCTGTAACATGCATGGCTGCTCACAACCCATTGAGTTAAGTATAACATGTATACGTCTTAGCCTTTCGACTATAATATCAGGGTAAGATAGAAGAGGAGAGACAAGCAAGTGAGAAGAGTGGTTAAGAAGGAGGGAGGAGGAGGAAGAGAGAAGGAGGCCACGGCTGTTGACTCCTCCCTCAAATCTCTCTCTCAACCCTCCTCTTATTTTTAACATTTTTTTGTCATTTTAGTTCTTAAAATATAATTATGATTTTTTATTATTGAACCAYGAATTGTTGCCCRGGTTAATTGAGCGGTTTAGTGGTTTAACCATCTGATTGCTGACAGATTAATGGCTTTTGGGAAAATATCCGGGCTAGGTGACAAAACTAGCGAATGACCCCATACATTGTACCTTTATATAATTTTGTCAAGATTCAAATTTTATTTGTTATATTTAATTTGAGATTGCTATTAAATTGAAAAAAAAATAAATCAGGTGACTAGAAAGCCCTTTGGTTTCAAAGAGAACCATTTTATTTTTTATAAATTCGTTTCTCAWACTTTTATTTATTTATCTATTTAATCGTTTTATGTTTTATTTAATAAATTTCTATTAATTAATGAAATAACATTTATAACATAACTATTTAACTATTCTTACAACGAAATAAAAATTATTAGATTAATTAAGTTTTTTTAATGGGTCCCATGCTTATATTTAATTGTATATATGTGGATATACATGTGTCAAAACTACAGAATTTTTCTTTTAAGAAAGTTTAGGAGTGGAACTATCCACTTCTTGGATACTAGTTCTCTAGTTCTTGAAACAATAGGATCGCATGTATTTGATAGAGAAGCTTTCTAGTGAATGATCCCGTAATAAAGAATGAGGAAATTTGCTGTTATGTATGAAATTTTACTAATTTTAATAAATATTAGTTGTTATTTACCCATAAAAATTATTAATAAATAAGTAATTGCTATATATCACTTATATTTCATTCATAATACAAATTATAGTATTATTTAGTAACTTACCATTTGTTTAATCATTTTATGAATTGTTTTATTAAATTTTAAACTAGCAGAGGGGCCCTGCTTCGTAGGGGCTGGAATGGAATTCTCAACCTGTCGACCCGTTGATTTGGTMTTTGGCTAAAAATCGTTGAATCGGTTAATGATCTATTGATCTAAGCAGTCAAATTATTGATCCGTTGACCTGCTCAATGGTTTTTGGATGTGTTTTATTTTTTTAATCGGCCATCTAGGCAACTGGTTCCGTTTTATCCTAATCTTGGTCTGTAGCCAAAAATCGTTGAATTAGTCAATGACCCATTGACCCAGGTGGTTGGACCATTGACCCAAAAATCGGTGGCCAGAACGGTTTCGTTTTTAGGTTGTATAAGTCACATGCTCGAATGACATAACACGTATGGTAATGCTTAATGGACCTCACACACTCAATTTTTTGCATGTAATTTTTGTTGTCAGAATGGGTTATCGTTTTTTTTTTTTAATTGGAAACTATCCAGCAACCAGTTTCATTTTACCCCAATCCTAGTCCCTGGACAAAAACCATTGAATCGGTCAATGACCCATTGACCTAAGTGGTCGAATCGTTAACCCACTGACCTCACACACTCAATTTTTTGCATGTAATTTTTGTTGTCAGAATGGGTCATCGTTTTTTTTTTTTAATTGGAAACTATCCAGGCAACCAGTTTCGTTTTACCCCAATCCTAGTCCCTGGCCAAAAACCATTGAATCGGTCAATGACCCATTGACCTAAGTGGTCGAATCGTTAACCCACTGACCTGTTCAATGGTTTTTGGTTTTTTTATTTTTTTAATTTTTGTTGTCAGAACGGGTCGTCCATTTGTACCAGGCGGTCGAATCGTTGACCCGAAAGCCGGTGGCTAGAACGGTTCCATTTTTGGGTTGTATGAGTCACACGCTTGAATGACATAACATGTATGATACTGTTCAATGGACCTCACATACTAAATTTTTTGCCTGTAATTTTTGTTGTCAAAACGGACTGTCCATTCAAATTGGACAATCAAACCGCTGACTTGAAAACTGGTGGCTAAAATGGTTCCATAAATTTTTGCTTATAATTTTTTTGTCAAAACGGGTCCTCCATTCGAACCGAACAGTCGAATCATCGATCCAAAAACCTATGGCCAAAACAGTTCTGTTTTCGAGTTATATGAGTCACACACTCAAATGACATAACACGTATGATACTACTTAATGGACCTTACAAGATCAATTTTTTGCCTATAATTTTTGTTGTTAGAATGGACTATCTGTTCGAACTGTTGATCCAAAAACCGGTGGCCAGAGTGGTTCCATAATTTTTTTCTTGTAATTTTTGTTGTCAGAATGGGCCACCCGTTGGAACTAAATGTTCAAAGAGTTGGTTGTCAGAACGTTATTAACAACATTTATCAATAATAGTAAGTAATTATACTATTTAATTAAATAATCATTAATGATAATTTTAATAATATTATTTAGTTAATTTTAATATAACATTAATTATTAAATTTATGAATAGGATTTATTAACAATATTCATTAAATTAATAATTACCAAAATTAAATTAAATTAACAGTATTTATTAGTAATAGTTAGTAATTATAATATTTTATTAAATAATCAATAACAATACTTTTAATAACATTTTTATTTATTTTGAATATAGCAATAATTACTATATTTATTAACAGTATTTATAATTTTAATTTAAAGTAAAATTTAAGTAAATATCTATTTATTAACAACATTTATAATAAAGGTAATTATTAATTATAATAACTAATTTATATTTATTAAATTACTGTAATATTCAGTAATTATTAAAATTGGATTACTAAATTTATTAAGAGTACTTTTTTAATAATAATATTTATAATTTTAATTTAAAGTAAAATTAAAGTAAATATCTAGTTATTAACAATATTTATAATTTTAATTTAAAGTAAAATTAAAGTAAATATCTAGTTATTAACAATATTTATAATAACAGTAATCACTAATTATATATTTATTAAATTACTGTGATAATCAGTAATTATTATTACAGTAATCTTATATATATATATATATATTAAATTGGGTTAACGAATAAGCTTTGCAGCCTCTGTTAACGCATTCTTGTCTGCACTCGGCCTCATTCTTAGCTTCAAACTGCGACGACTCTGCTTCCTTTACATTTAATATATTAAAAGGGGCGAAGTCTTCCTTCCATACCTCGTTATTTGCAGTGGTTCTCGTGCACCCACCGGAATGGTTGCCGGAATCCCAATCTTCCTGCGATTGGGCACGGAACCCAGGCAAGTATTCACATGCCGGCGTATTATTGACGTTGCAAACAGCGTTGGCACCACATACTTTGTGGACGTTGCAGTTGTCGTTCGGTAACGACCATAACAATTCCCACTTATGGCTTCTCAGCCTCGTGTTCCTGTAATTGAATTTCGTTACGCTTCTATTGACTTGGGATGGGTTAATACTTTTCCTTGTGAGTTGGTCCAACAGATTTCCATTGGAATAATCAATGGCATCGGCACTGTAATTTGATAGCAAGTAGATCACTAAGAAAGATAATCCATCCGATGATCCACTTCTCCAATAGACGGTTGATCCATTACCATGATGCTCAAATGTGAATGCTCCTGGTGCTGGATCATACTCATCTGTCCATGATCTTAACATCTGGTTTGCCTCCAGCTTCATTCTTGGGAGGAACGTATTCGATGGGTTGCGTTCATCATAAACGAAGCTCTGCCATATCGGGTTGTGATTCCCATTCTCTCCTCCTCCTCCTCTTCCTCCTGCCGTCAGGATAAGGTTCCCAGAATCCAAGAGAATAGAGGTGGTGTTAGTGGTTGCAGTTGCAACCTTTGTAGACCAAACTACTTTTCCTTCATCTAAAATCTGGAGGTTTCCATCCCCGAAGATGGTAAACACTCCATTCCAATTTGGAATTGGGCGGTCTCTGTTGGCGACCCACACAAGCGTTTGAGGAGACACACCACGATACCAAATCCCCAGGTACCGGTTGTTGGTAGAATTACCAGGAGTGAAAAAACCCAATTCGAATATGCCTCTGGCAGAAACGAGAGTTAAGAAAAAAAGGTTCAGCAGATTCGGACTCTGATAGAAGTTTGGGTTTTAAAAACATGAGTTTGTCGCTTCTTTATTTTGGGCTCTTGGAGGATAGCGAGCTACGAACCCTTATTTTGGGCTCTTGGATTTTTGTCATGAAACGACGATGCACTGTTAAGAGTTTGGGCTCTCTTTCATTTTTTAGACAAAGATGATGAACAGTGTTTAAGGTTAATTTTGATATTTTCAAAAGTCTTAAATTGTACATGAGATCACGTGATATACATAATCAATGGTAATCGATGGTTCATTAACGATAGGTACTAGATTGTTGCATTTCATAAGTTTGGGTACTAGATTGTTACGCTATAAAGTTTAGATACTAAATTGACACACGACCTAAAGTATAGGGTACCTATCAGAAATTTTCCCTTAATATTAATTAATTTTAACCTTTACAATTTTATTAATTTTTTAATCAATTTTATCAAATCATTTTATTTTTAATTATTTAACTATTTTCCCAATTATTTAATCATTCTAGTGTTTAACTAAGCATATGTTAATAATTTAATCATTTTGAAATTTGTAAACACATTTATTAATTTACATTCATTTTATTTCATTTTCAATTTAATTGTTAAACAATGTATGCTTCATTTAATAAATTTTCTATCATTTAATGAAAAATAAAAATAAAAATCTAATTGTCATTTAATAATCTAATATAATAATGAAATAACATATATTAATTAAATTTTTTTACCTTAATTAACCTAAAATTACTTTGCTTAATTTTCTCATACTTTTTCTTTCTTAGTCTCAAGCCAAGAAAAATTATAAATGGTAATACATCTGAATGAGTAATAATTCGGTCAGGTGTTTCAGTGAAATTTTATTTCTATTTGATTGTCAAACGGGTCAAAAATAACCCATTTGCTTCATCTTCTTTGCCCGTGTAATAGTTATTTTAGTGTTGATAGGTAAACTTCCATACAGTTGATCTTAACTTCTTAACCTTGTAAACAATATACCATGTATTCTACTCCAACTTCCAATCCAATTAAAACATGCACCTCTCAAGTTTGAAAAGGCCACTTTAGGTATTAAAAAATCCATTAATTAATTAAGAGATAAATTTTATTAACCTTTAAGTAAATTACTTCAAGGACTTTAATTATCAAATTAGAGTCATTAAATTAACAAAAAAATAAGAGTAAATTATTACTATAAACATTAACTTAATTGGCTTAATTAATAGGAAACTAACAATCACTTAATTTACTTAATTAACTTAGTAACTCAATTTACTTAATTACATTAATTTACTTAGTTTCTTTAATTATTTTATTTGTTTAAAAATTTGCCTAATTGCCTTAATTATCTTTGATTATTTAATTACTTTATTTACTTAATCAATTAGTTAATTCATTTTATTATATGGTTTTAAAATTGTTGTTGACATGGGCAGTCTAACCGTTTGACCTACGAATCAATCAACTATTTTATTCTATTTTATACTTAGCTCAAAATTTTCCAAAAATAAAAAATAAAAAAACATTGACTTAGGTAGCAAACCAGACGATTAAACCATTAAACTCCTGGTGAATGGTTTTCGGGTATTTTTTTTAATGTTTTAAAATGTTGTGGGTTGATCCATTTGGACCAGGCAATCACACCCTTAGCCCAAAAGTTGATGGCCAAAGTGGTTTTGCTTTCAGGTTGGCTTTTAAACCATTGCTCAATTGGCTTAATTTACTTATTTAAATCGATTAACTCTGTTTATTTAATTTACTTAAGTAATTTAGTTTACATATTTATCTAATTTACTTATTCAATTTCTTAACTTACATAGTAATTGGATTAATTTATTTAATTATCTTAATTAGTGTAGTTTATTTAATTTACTTAATTAACTTTATTAAGATGTCTTTTAAAACGTGAACAATACCACATAAATATGTTTTTATCATTTTATTCTCAATTGGTCGGGTCCGACCCAATGGACCCGACGGAACCAAATCGATCAGATTGGTTTTGGTTCTAGTATTTGCCCCAATGGGTTGGTTCCAGTTCCTAATTTTAGGGGTGTCAATGGTATTCGAAAATCCGATTTCGAATTAGATATTCGAAATAATTGAATCGAATTCAGATAATTCGAATATATAATCGGTCGAATTCGGATATGACCTGATTCGATTCGATAAATATCCAAATTCAACCGATTATTTAATTCTTATATACAATATATAAAATATTTTATATAATTTATATATTTATATACTTTATATCAATAAAATATTTATTTTTTTATATTTATTAATTATTTAAAATAATTAATTAATTGAATTCGAATCGAATTGAATATTTGAATATTTAATCGGATTTGAATTTGGATATTAATTTTCAATATCCGTCGGATATTGAATCGAATTTAGATATCGGATTTTCTAATCAGATTTGAATTCAGATATTGCCTGATTCGATTAGAATTTACCAATTCCACCCTGTCCTGAACCGATTAAGACCCGACCCGGGCATATGTGTAATTATATATATTATATAAGCTGAATAATATATGTAATATTTATATTAATAGATGTCAAAAATGACCATTGCGTTCTCCAATCTACCAAAAGGGCAAACGAAAGGAGATTTGGGGACACTGTCAACTCTCAACTCTGGTCTGCCGCTCAGGCTCTGCTTCTTTGGTCTCACCGTCTAGGAGTAATCACGCCCACCATCAACTTTTCTTCACTCAGCAGGTTACTGTATAGGAGTATTCTCTTCTCCCTCACTGTCCCTCTCCATTCTCCATTCTCCATTCAACCACTGAAAAAACAAATCATCTTGTATTGGTTTGAAGAGTGGAGACTTTCAGATTTCAGTTGAGTAGAGGGAAGCCCAGATCAAACTGATAAATCTTCATAAAGGTTAATACTTTTTACCTTTGTTCTTGAATCTTAAAGCATGTAGACTTTCATTCTTTGTACTAGTAAAAACTCTTGAAGCATATGTAGATAGGATAGTAGACTTCGAACAGGTTAAAGTTATTTTTCTGATTTACTGTATTAGGTTTTGCTCTAATTCGCCATTAATAAGTGAAGAACTAATCATAACTTCTGGGATTTTTATTTGGGTACATTTAGGAAACGAGAGGATGTTGTTGTTGTTCAAGAAAATTTTACTGCTTCATTTAATGAAATTCCACCTCTTCATTTCATCTTTTACATTTGAATCACTTAAAATAGATTGACAATCAAAGAACTTGCCATTACCTCTATATATATTTTTTTTCTCAGCAGGTTTATTAGCTTTTTTCTCCACAATTAAAAGAAATTATTTAAAAAAGTATTAAAAAAAGACATTTCTCACTGATGGACTAGACAAGAAATTAAAGTCTGAATCACGACTGGAAAATGAGTTCCACTAAAACAAATTTCATTAAGCTGGGATTGAACCAGAAAGTTGGTTGTAGCCCAAAGAGAGATACCTGAGATTTTTGAGTTGGCTTAGAAATTCAGGAATAGGACCCGAGAGGCTGGTGTTCCATATGCTGAGAGTATCGAGGTTCTGAAGTTTTGTGATGGAGTAGGGGATGGAACCAGTGAAATTGGGGATATCATTGAAGTCGAGAATGTTCATGTACGGGAGGTCACCGACGGCCTCCGGGATCTGGAAAGGAGTGTGGATGTTGTAGAAGCGGAGTTGGGTGACACGGTCTGAAGGGTCGCATCCGACGTAGTTCAAGTTACAGCAATCGGTACTGGGATTCCAGGAAAGGGTAAGCAGAGAGCGTAAGGGATGGGAGAGCGCAGGAAACGAGGAAGAAGAGAAGGAGAACAGAGAGCATAGGAAAAGAGGCACTAGAATCCATTTCTCTGGTTGAGAGATAAATTTTACGACGAAAAGGAGAATCGTTCTCGTCTCTCTATATATATAGTATGAGAGAAAGGTTTGAGTAGTCAATGGAGATGAGATCCACGTCACTTGTTCTTTTAATCCTTATTGGAAATCTGTGGCTTCGGTCATATAGTCAAATTCAGGCCCTAGATATTGCCAATAATGCCCATGGGATAGGCATAGAGCGGGACCCACTAACAGATTTTTCATTTTTGTGATAATTTGGAGTTTCTTCTAATATTTATGCAAAGGGGACAGATCTTTGTGATAGTTTGGGCATTTCCTACGCGGAGAAAAGAGGACATAGAGATTAGGACGATTTCTGGCTCAGCCACTCTTTGAAATTCCAATTTCCAAATAATAAACGTATCTATACTTTGGATCAGATTATATGTGCTAGTTAGTGTTAGTGCCCATATAATTAACGGTGGGCTCTGGTAGGTAAATGTGTGGCCGGAAGTTATGGGCTTGCAAATTTCAACCATTGCAAATTTTAACTCATGTGTTTTTTATTTTTTTAATTTTATAATTTTTTTCAAATTTTTATAAATGTTTTAAATTATTTAATAAATAAAATAAATGGGTTTATCAAAACATTTTTTAATAAGTGTATTGAAACCCTAACGATACCATACAATACATTTGATATAGGGTGTATAATATAACATTACGTGCATTTTCCTTAACTTGGGACAAGCCCAACCCATACTTAGGCCAATCCAGCCCACAAGTTTTTACGGGTTAGGTTTGGATTTTCAGTTTTCGAATTAGACCTAATTCTAAAAGTCTGTGTTTTCTTAATTTTCGGGCAAAGGCCAAGTTTAGCCCTTGGGTAACTCAAACCCAGCCTGACCTTTATCCCAAACTGAGTTCGACCCAATTATATACATACATGTATGTACATAAAAACACATTATTTGCTTGCATGCATACATACATTTGTGTAGGCTAATTGATTAATCCAAACCTAGTCCCCGCTCAAGTGCATCATATTTTAGTATAGGCTATGCTTAGGTTGAACAAATCAAGCTCTACCATAGGGTTTGGCTTGTGTTAACCTTAAACTGGGCCTAATCCGCATCGCTTGCATCCTTACCCTTTGTTCAGTTCTACCTTCATTTCTCCTCCCCCTTCCCCTTGATACTTTCTTCTCAACTTCGTTTATCCKCACTATAGTTTTTTTCATCTTTTCACCTGTCTCTTCCTCTTGATATAAAACAAGTTTTTTACAAGTTATTTGTACTCGACTCATGAAAAGCATGATTCAGTTTATTCTAAACTGAGAGCTCAGCTTGTAAAATTTGTGAGCCTAATCATTTGTATTATATATAATATTTTTAATTTCTTATATGTGTAATTTTGAATTTTTTATATAAAACTTGGCTCTTTGTGGAGCTTGAATTGAGCTGAGCTCTATACAAGCCTTTGAGTCAAGCTGAATTTGAGCTCATGTTTTTAGCTCAATTGAGCTTCAGCTCTGCTCTGATGATTGAGATAATACCTTCTTTTTCCATTTCTCTCAAAAAGTTAAGGGTGCAAATGGATCATATCATGACCCAACCCAATTTGAACCCGATCCTATTTTTGTCGGATTCAGATAGCCCTCTGTTGTATTTTTAGATTGGATCGGATAGGATAATAGGATTTGATTGGATTAGATAGCCCTTTGTTGGATATTTATTTATAAATATATTTATATAACAGTTTTTGTAATTTTTTTATAAAAAGACGTGTATATATTAATATCATGATGAAAATAGTTGCAAAGTTATTTATATTTTTTGTTTTTCTTTATATAAACTGTTATGCTTATCTTCTTTTAATACTTTATTAAAATTTTCAGAATTTGAATCAGATCGGATCAGAATCCAGATTCAGATATACCCTTATTCAAACCCAATCTGATCCATTTGCATTTCTACAAAAAGCCGTCCAATACTCCTTATTAGAGACGATCTAAAAGTGATCAAGTGTTTGGAGTAGAAGAGATCAGGTCGATCCAATCAAGTCATTTGCAGTAAAAATGGGTTCGTTTGGACTTTGGACTTTATCTTGGATTTGGCTTGGATCGGATTTGGATAGTTCGTTAATAGATTTTAAACCGGACTTGACCAAATTGGACCAAAACTCGGTCCATTTTGTTTGATACGACACCAAGTACTGAATCAGTCTGATTTCAATTATTTTCCCAAAATTAAAAGATAAATTCTTAGCGTAATGAAAACACTGTTCATTTTGTATGATACGACAACAAAGAA
>NW_010729116.1:1544119-1572646 GCF_000365185.1 Nelumbo nucifera | reverse complement strand
GACTCCAACAGCAACTACCGCATCATGGAGCTCCTCATCTATGATATCAGCGTCAATGGCCCAATCCCTTCGGCCGTCGGCGACCTCCCCTACCTCGATTCCTTACAGTTCGGCTGGGTCAAGAACCTCACCGGCCCCATCCCCTACTCCCTCACCAAACTCCCCAGACTTAGATTTCTGCGTATCAACAACAGCCCTCTTTCCACTTCCATCCCTGACTTTCTCGGCCATATACAAAGCCTCAAGTACCTAGAGCTAGACCAGAACCAGCTCTACGGCCCCATCCCAGCTTCTCTTTCAAATCTGAGCAAACTACGAGATCTTGATCTCAGTCGGAATAAGCTAACTGGAAGCATACCCGTCTCATTTGGGAGCTTCACGAGCAACTTGTACAGGTTGGCCCTTTATGAAAACCAGCTATCAGGTGAGATTCCCAAATCGCTCGGCCGGTTACTGGATTGTGAGACATTCGAATTGTCTGGTAATAAACTGGTGGGGGACGCGTCCATGCTGTTCAAACAGAACGGAAAAGCGACGTTCATCGATTTGTCAAACAACCTCCTGGACTTCGATCTCTCCAAGGTGAGATTTCCGAAGAACTTGACGTATTTGGATTTGTCACGCAATAGGATMCGAGGTAGTATTCCGAAGCAGGCCACTAAAATGAAGTGGAAAAAGTTGAATTTGAGCTATAATCAGTTGTGTGGAAAGATTCCGCAGGGTGGACAGTTGCAGCTGTTCTCTGCTGCCTCGTTTGCCCATAATCAGTGTTTGTGTGGTCCGCCGCTGAGCAAATGCAAGTAATCGGACGTGCAGAGTCTATGAGTGCAACAGAAGTAGTATCCTTGGGTGGATCTTGAAGCGGAGATTTAGACAAAAATAAGGAAATAAGTTGCTTCCAACTTAGGACCTTGGTGTTTTTATGTTTCTTTCTGTGCATCTGTTCTGTGCTTTGTGTAGTATTTAACTGGGAAATCTTAGAATTAACTATAAGCACAGCAACAACTGTGGTTCTGGTGTATGCATTTGCATGGGAAAATGATTATGATATCTAGCTGTGCGGAGTTTTGGTTTAGAAAATCTGTTTGGTTTGGGACCTATGAGCTATAACTGTGTTTTAAAAGGCGTGATGTGAGAGGCGTTGGTGCAAGAGGTGTAATAAATAATCCTCTTTAGCTTTTTTCACGAGGCATGTTAGAGGCGTACGCAATAAAAAAAAAAGAAAAAAACAGAAGAAAGGGAAGGCAAAGTAAAAAAGAGAGAAGAAAAAAAAAAGAAAAGTAAATGAAAGGGAAGGGAAGGGAAGAAAAGAAAAGACTAATGTTATGCATCTTTATTCTTCTCGCCTCTTGCATTTTGAACCATGCCTCATGCCTTTTTATAGTGGAACATCTCGTGTCACAACTCCATTTTTTAAAACATTGAGCTATAGCATATGGTTATACCTTTTCTAGCATCATATAACATAGAATGATGAGCTAAATAACTATAAGAACTATATCTAATACCAAACCCATTGAAAATTACTTGTATGCCAGCCTTGTGAGAATATGAGAAGATTAGGTTATGACTTGTTTTTGGGAGAATGATTGTTCAACACATCCTAAGAATTCTTAGGCCTATCGTCTAGTTGGGTAGGTGCTAGATCGGAATTAATGCTAATACACGAGTAGGTATTGGTGTTTTAAGGTGGAGGTATTTGTAATTTCAAATTATTTAAGATTGCGATGAAATTCAAAATTCTGTAGTATGGTGTAGTGTATTTTTCTGCTTGTTTTTTCCATTATCGTTGTTTATGTGGCCAATCACTTTATTCTAGATTTTATGCCCTGTCCAGCGGATACCCTGCCTCTATCCATCCCAACGGATTTTTTTTACAAGGGTTTGAGACAGGATTTGAGAAAACCCAAAACTTTGGGGATCAAGGATGGGGCTAGGCAAATTCAGGGAGGGTTGAGATTACTTGCCCGACTAGGGTTTGAGGCAGGGATAAGGTAGATTTGAATTCATTCTCGATGAAGAGGCATGCACTGCTTTGCCTAATTGTCATTTCTACTTGGAAAAACTCGAGTTGGAAGGGAAATCTTTTCTTTCTGTATATCTCCCCATCAGCCGATTACAAGATTTATATATAGAGGTAGAGTTAAGTTAGTTCCCTCTTGCGATTAGGATACAAACTCCTAAACAAATAAGGAAAATCAAACCAAGAACAACAAGAACAACTATACAGCAGATAGGACTCATACAACAAGAGATAAGACTATGCTACTAAGAAGGCGTGGGCTTAATACTACTTATCCTTCCTTATTTGTATATTATTGGAAATCATATGAAATTATATACCAGGTGTTGAATGTAATAATATTTTGAATTTTTTTATGAAAAAATAATAGTTTTTGTATATTTTGTATGTTTAATTAATTAATTTGAAATCTTGACTTTTATTCATATCATTTTACTTATTTATTATTTATATATAATAAAAATAATAAAAATGATTTGCGGGGATCATGGGTCGAAAAGGACTTTACATTTTCTTGTGTAAAAATGATTTGAATTCTGAAAATCCAAAACCCGTTATAAATTTTGTAAAGAATAGGATAAAATACTTAAAACTCCCTTCACATTTCTCATAAATATTATAATATTCCCTCTTTTTTAAAAGGTATTCATTCCCCCTTTTTAGAATAAAACATTGTTATATCTGACAAAGTTAATAAAAAGACTCCTTTGCTACTCAATTCTGATTTTTGAAATGTTATTTCAATTCAATTGGAACACGGATCAGCGGAAGTTTGCTTGTATTTGAATCTCCGTACAAATGGTTTCTATTTTTTAAGAGAAAAATCTAAAAGCAAAAGATCTAAAAAGGGAACACGTGTAACAAATTATGGATGGAGCTTATCGCAGGCTGCAGCGACAAAACAAACAAACGCAAACCAACAAAGAAGGTCCGCATATGCTGCGAAAGGGCAGTGGATACGTTGACATCAGCAAATCATTACGAGTCGACATCTTATCCTGATTGTACGTTCCCGATGTTATCCCCRGTACAATTAGTTCAATTCCTCGTAAAATATCTCACCTCCTCACGCTCAGAGATAAAGACAATAGGCTCATTAAGAAACTGCATCAAGTTGAAGGACAAGTTTTGAAGAGGTCTGACTTATAGCATATTTGGATCTCCTCCGCACACAAACTCTGCCCCCGTTTATTGCAGCCTTTTCTGTGTAGTATTATCTAAGGTGAGATATTTTCAATTCATTCATGGGAGGTAGTGTATTGTTGAAAGATATGGGCAGAGTTCTGGAGATTCAGAGTCATTTATGAGATGCAAATCAGACAGCTGATTGGCTGGCATAAAGCTTTATCTGCTCTAACAGAATTTCTTAGTATATGTTTGACAGTAAATGCTTTATTAATTGTATTTGTATGTAACAAATTTCGGTTTTTGTGCATTTTTCACGTTTTAAGAAGTTTCATTGGCATTTTGAAATTTCCTGAAACGAATAGGCATTTTGTTGATGTGATGCCTAATTGTGCCTATATATCATTAAATATGTGTTTCTCGGTTTTACGGTCACACAAGTACAAAACATTTATCGAATAAATATAAGTGGAACCAAACACCCTGTTAATCTTAATTTAGCTTCTCTTCGTTTTCCTCTTTTTCTACTTGTGTTGCTAATATTTGATAACATGCTACCCCGTCTTGTATCCCTTTTGGTTTTATCAAACAAAAAATACATGCAGAATAATAGAAAATGTAAAATTTTACACTCTACAAATTTGCATTTGTACTTCCAAATTGAGCCTCATAGTAATCTTAACTCATCGGTTTTAAGTTGGTATGCTTTGACTTTACATTATACAGCTATTTAAGAATGCAAAAATTATTTAAAGATCGAATTATTTGGAACATTGCTCGGATCAATTTTATTCATGGCAATACTGTTAATTTCAATTCGAATTGTCATACACTTTCTGATTCTCAACAGATTCAGCAGCTTCCGGTTCACACAAAGGCTGTTTTACTCATTGGCCGAGGCACTATATCACACATCACTTAGATTTTTGGGAGAATGACGGTTCAGCGTAGGGTCGAAATTTTTAGGCCCAAAATACAATTGGGGTGGGTGTCAGTTCAAAATTGATGCTAATTTACGGGCGGGTATTAATATATAGAGTGGGGATTTTTGACATTTTCTGCAGTGAAATTCAGAAATCTGCATTGGGCTTGTCTGTACTTTTCGGTATATTTTTTGATACACTTATTTTTCTTCTTCTTTCCTCTGTCTAGATAGGGGTGTCAATTCAACCGCATTTGGTCCCATTGGATCTAGTTCAATATGAGTCCATTACAAATGGACCAAGTCTAATCCAATGCAATGAATATTTTGGATTAGTCCAGTTATTAGACCGTTCAATCTATTCAAAGTTTATTTTAATTTAGATTAATTCCATTCACACCTATATTCTTATCTTCTATCAATGGACCAGATATTAGCTCAATCCAACCCAATTCAATATAAATTCATTAAGGATGGAGCAGGTCCAATCCAATTCAATAAATACGTTGGACCATTAAATCTAGGCTGGTCCAATGCAATATTTTGTTGGTCTATCCAATCTGTCCAAATTGATTTTGGTTTAGACGGTGTCCAATCCAGAACCGGTGCATTGTCACCCCTATGTCTAGGTATAGGAGGCAAATCCACCAATATGAGAGGTGTGGAACAAGCGGAATTGGATGCTATTTTGTAGGGATTTCTTTTCTGTTTCTCAGATTATTAACTTGGGGGAATTCGGCTTGGGTCAGGGCAAAGCCCATTCAAGTATCCTTTACAGCCTTGCATCGAGAATATCTCTCTGCTTATATGCTTTATTTCATGGGAAGATTTTTCCGATGCAAGGCGGCTGGAACAGTGTAGGCACGGGCTTGCCCTGACGGAAAGTCGATCTCAACTCGGGGTATATTAGCATATTCTCAGACTCCCTTCAAGTGGCGAAAGCGCTTCATGATCAATCTTCTCTGTCTTGGTTCAGTCTTTATCTTTTTCTTAAAATTAAGAATCTTATGCCTTTGTTTAAATATTAATTTTATTTAGCCAGTAGCCAAATCTCATCCTAGTCAGTCGGGATTTTCTATTCTACCTGCCGTAAAATGTATGGCTGCAACGGGTAGAGAATGAATAGGAAATCAGGGCTCCCTAATCAGTTTTTATTTTATTTTTCTCTTTTCTCCTTACCTAATTATCCAAAATGGCTGCCCAATGTACAGAACTTAGTAAGTTTTCATCAGTTCCTAATACCCGTTTGTGGATACATCCGAAGCTATCTTTATCATGGTTGTCCTCCAACTCTAAATATGGATTTCATGACTGTGGGCATGCTAAAAGTGGGAATTTATGAGCTGGAAAGACTGTAGAGGGAGGATTTAATGCAGCAAAAGAGTACAAGGATAAGGACTTGGGATGAATAGAAGAAGGCCTCACAACCACCAATTCCCGAGACCGAATCTTACACTCACACCCTTCGAAACATTTCCCGTACTTATTAATCAATATTCACGAGAGATGTTTCCAATATTCGGTGGATGTGCGTGTGAAGCGCCCATTTGTGAGATCAGATCCCGTCACCCAATTCCCCCTCTGTTTTCTCTTATTAGATCTTTATGCCGAAATCAATTGGTACAAAAAGGTTGACATTTCAGGGATTTAGTTGTTCAAAAGGCTGTATACTCTGATATAATATGACAATAAATTATAAAAATCAATTGCCATTTTGCCCTTGTTTTTTTACAACAATACCTGCATTCCACATGCGCATATAAATACCCGTTTCACTCGTGTGGAAGATATTTCAGGGATTTAGTTGTTCAAAAGGCTGTATACTCTGATATAGTAAGATAACAAATTATAGAATTCAATTTCCATTTTGCCCTTGTTTTTGTACAACAATACCTGCATTCCACATGCGCATATAAATACCCGTTTCACTCGTGTGGAATGTGTTTCAATAACTTGTTAATAACAATAGTAATAATCTTCTATAGTAAATAAAAATTTTATAAAGAAAAGAAAAGATCACTACAAAACTATAGATGCCCAGCCAGAAAAAAAAATAAGAAGAAGAATTGGGCAACCCTCAAACTAAATAACTAAGACCAGCCCACTAAAGAGAGCAAATAGTCAGGCCCAATTGATGAGGGTGGATTTGGCCCTCCAGTGAAAATATGACATTTGGCACCTCATGCCAATTAAGTGTAGCCTCTTGACAACTAGGTAACTCGCCACTTAGGGGCAGTTCGGCACTTACATGCAGCCTGGCGTCTTACGAAGAGCTCGCCACTTAGGGGCTGCTCGGCACTTACAGGCAGCCTAGCGTCTTATGAAGAGCTCGCCACTTAGGGGCATTTCGACACTTACAAGTAGCCTGGCGTCTTACGAAGAGCTCGCCACTTACGGGCAGCTCGGCACCTACAGGCAGCTCGGCATAGGTAGCTCGCCACTTGGGGGCAGTTCGGCACTTACAAGCAGTCTGGCATCTTACGAAGAGCTCGCCACTTAGGGGCAGCTCGGCACCTACAGGCAGCTCGGCACTTACAGGCAGCCTAGCGTCTTACGAAGAGCTTGCCACTTAGGGGCTGCTTGGCACTTACAAGTAGCCTGGTGTCTTACGAAGAGCTAGCCACTTAGGGGCTGCTCGGCACCTACAGGCAGCTCAGCATAGGTAGCTCGCCACTTAGGGGTAGTTCGGCACTTACAAGCAGCCTGGCGTCTTACGAAGAGCTCGCCACTTAGGGGCAGCTCGGCACCTACAGGCAGCTCGACATAGGTAGCTCGCCACTTAGGGGCAGCTCGGCATAGGTAGCTCGCCACTTAGGGGCAGCTCGGCATAGGCAGCTCGCCACAGGCAATCGGCCACTCCACAAGCAGTCTGGCGTCTTACGAAGAGCTCGACACTTACAGGCAGCTCGGCATAGGTAGCTCGCCACTTAGGGGCAGCTCAGCGTATCGCAGGAAGATCTCCTGCCTGACAACCATACCTGACAGATCCGGAGACCTGCGACCACGTCTCTCGCCAGGCGGCGCCGTGCCTGCCAACCCTAAGAGTTGTCCCTTGCCTGGCAAAGCCRTACCCTGCAACAGCTGCCTGCACCCGCCACCTCAGCTCTGTCAGTAATGGCTGCAGCAGAGAGACAGAGGCGGTTATGCCTAACTTGACAGAGGCGGTTACGCCTGATTTGACTGGACACCGCTATATAAGGACTCCGACCCCCAAAGACAAAGGGGGGAGAGAATGGAAAAATGGAGGTAATCCCTGCTCTCTAGCTCTCTCATTTCTCTCCAAGCTCTCTACAATCAGAATGCTAACTTAGGCATCGGAGAGTCCCCGCCGGGTAAATACCCCCGGGTCCTCTGATTAAGTTCTCCCAGGTTCCTCAGCTCCCGCTGCCTACAAAGAGGAGGAAAAGATGGAGTTCTCGTAGGTCCCTCAGCTCCCGCCACCTGCAAAGGAGAGGAGATCACCTCATGCAAAGGGTAGTCGGGTTGCGCTGCACCAGGGAGCTCCACCATCCTCTGAGTTACAGGCCGTCTAGGAGCAGGTCAAATGACGAGTCCATCAAGGTAGCTCACCACCAGGGAGAAGGAGAGGAGATCACCTCATGCAGAGGGTAGTTGGGTTGCGCTACACCAGGGAGCTTCACCACCCTTTGAGTTACAGGCCGCCTAGGAGCAGGTCAAATGACGAGTCCACCAAGGTAGCTCACCATTAGGGAGTTCGACATAGCTCTCCCCCAGGCAGTTCACCATCAGGGAGCTTGGCATAGTTCTCCCCAGCTTGGCATAGCTCAGGGAGCTCGGCATAGTTCTCCCCAGCTCGGCATAGCTCAGGCAGCTCGACATAGCTCTCCCCAGCTCGGCATAGCTCGGGTACCTCGGCATAGCCCTCCCCCAGGCAGTTCACCACCAGGGAGCTCCACCATCCTCTCCTAGGAGTAGGTCAAATGACGAGGTACTTAGCTAAAAAAATTGATACATCACAAAAATTGGTACGTGACCAAAAACGGTTACATCACCAACCCACCAAAGAACTACCATACAGCCCAGCAGAACAAAAGTCAGATAAAAAGAAGACAACCCTCACTAAACAATCTCAGATTCAACAATTGCGAGTGTGTTTCCTCTTCCTCTACCACTTCCCCCAACACTTTTAGTTTTAGAGCCACGTGGGCCACAATAACCAAAATGTCTACATATAWGTCGTCGAGTTCAGATCTGCACTCCACAACGTCCTACAACACATCCCCGCCGTATATTGGGAATATTTTTGGATGATGTCATCATTAATTCTGTTGCTATCATCGGGAGATGTTCCCAATACACGGAGAGGATGTGTTGTGGGACACCCCCTTGTGGGGCGCAGATGTGAACTCATATAAGTTTACCGATCTTCTTAACTTTATACCTCCCAGCCGGAGGCTCACCGATATTGAATTTTATGGTTTCCACCTCTAAGTCTCCATTTCTAAAATGCTCCCTTATTAACATTGAATTATAGGCTGCATTTGGAATTTCTTATTTTAAGGATTTATCTCCTTTTTTGTTGTTAAAATGTCTCTATGGACGTTGGGTTTTTAACTACAAATTAAAAGGAGATAAGTCCTTAAAATAAGGAAGGTCAAATGTAGCCAAAGTCCACTTCCTTCAAACTAGGGGTGTCAATTGGACTGGATTTGGTCCAATTCGATCCAGTCCAATGTGAGCCCATTATAAATGGACCAGGTCCAGTCTAATTCAATGAATGTTTTGTTCTAATTTGAGCCGGTCTGATTCAATGTCTGGACTGTCCAATCTGTTCAAATTCATTTTGATTTAGATTGATTTCAACCCAAACTCGGTCCATTGACACATATGTTCTTATCTTATATCAATGGACTAGATATTGGCTTAATCTAACCCAATCCAATATAAATTTGTCACGAACGAACCAGTTGCAATCCAATCTAATAAATATTTTGAACCGAATTGGTCCAATTCAATATATCTTATTAGTCCATCCAAATTAATTTTAGACTGGACAGGGTCCAATCCAAAACCGGTCCATTGACATATGTAGGCTCTTAAAATCTACATTGGTGAATATCATTTTGTCTGTAAATGTGGTGCCATTCAATCTAGAGGGAGCATGCATTGATGATATGAAGATTAAAATTAATGAATGACTACAAGGTCTTCACTCTAGCAATTTTGCTCTGATGTACTTGTGAGGGTTAAGGTCACCGCTTTATCCTTTTGTATAAATAAAGATTTCTCTTTTTCAAAAAAGGAAAAGAAAAACAGAATGCCATTAAGACTTGAGGAATGTCCAATTGTGCATTATATATTAAAAGTTGCAAGGACAATATGATATAAAACAAAATGCCATTCTTGTTGGTAAAGTTAAAGTTAAAGGGCGACAATGACATTGTGAAGCTTAATTACGCGTTTTCCACTAAAACCAAAAGATGTTGACAATTGAGTCTACGCCTTATCCAATACAACTACGCGTTTGGATTTTTCTCTTACTAGGCAAATTTAATAGAGTGCTTGTCAAGGAAAACATGATCAACGAATAGATCGGGTTGGAATAAAACAGACCGTTTAACCAGAATAGATCAGATTGTCCAAGCTTCCAAACCAATGGTTGAACCGTTGATACAATGTAGCTGAGACTTGACTAAAAAACAATAAATAAATAGTTAAAGCCAAAAAAAACCACAACGGTACAGGATACGCAACGAATAGAAATGTATTTTTTAAGTCATTCGTATTGTATTAATACGAATCCGTATCGGTATGTATCGTATTCTATTGGACGATATGCACTGGTACGAGATGATATATGCACAAACGCCAAATCTCTACTTCATAAAAAATATAAGTATGCCAATTCAAACCCAATTCATTCAGATGCGCTATCTTTCTCCACACCCTCAACCATCAAGTCAGGCTTTATCTTGTTCTTGTGTTATTAAATAGAATCAAATAAATTTTATTACTCTTTTGTGTCAGTATACAATTTAAACAAAAAGGACTTGTTTATATTTAACAATTCTAACTATTCTAAACAATAATATTCAAAAATAGTATTTTATAAATTAATAGAACAAATAATCTATTAAGTCCATATTTATATTAAAAGATGATTTTTAATATCAATAAAATTATATAAATAAAATGTTAATAATAAAATAATTATTTTAATATTTAAGTTGCACATGATATGCATTTTAAATTTTTTATATATTTGTAAAAATTATTAATTAATATTTTAATTTACATTAATAATTCATAACAACATATTTTTTATTTATAAAAAATAAAAATATTGTTTACAAAATATTGAAGAATATAATATTAAATTAAATCTATCAAATTCACTAATACACATTTATTTCAAAAAATGATTTTTTTCTTTTTTATTTCAAGGGAAGAATTCATGGATTCCCCATCCCTAATAGGAAGTGGGTACATTGCCCCATACCCGCCCGACATCAGGGACAAGGCATGGAAATTCGAGGGATTCCCCATCCCTAATGAGGAGTGGGTACCTTTCCTTGAACCCGCCCAATACCAAGGACGGGGCGGGGAAATTCAAGGATTCCCTATCCCTAACAATGAGTGGGTGCCATTCCCTAAACTCGCCCAACACTGGGGATGCGGTGGGGAAATTCGAGGATTCCCTATCCCTAATAGGGAGTGGGTTCCTTGTCTTGAACTCACCCAACAATAGGGACGGGGCAAAGATGGGGTGCCCCGCCCCGAACTGGCCCTATTGCCATTCCTATATAATTATTCATTATTAGTGAAATTAATAAAATTAAATGTTTTCTTTTATAATTATTTTTATTTATTTAAAGTAAATCAAAATTTCATTTAAAAATAATGAAAATAATAACTATTATTAAAATTAATACAGATGATTAATAAAATTAAATTTATTAAAAAATGTTTATTCCTATTAAATTAACAATAATTAATTTTTGTAAACAAACATCAAATAAAAATACAATTATTAATATTTTAAATATTAACATTAATTTTGAATATTTTTAGTTAATTAACAACAAAATTTTATTATTCATTTATGAATTAATTAATAGTATATAAAATTATTCAATCTTTTAAAGATGTTAGGGTCCCTGATAGTTAAAATATAAAACAATTGTATACTATTATACATTTGTACTAGCGGGAACCTATGTGATGCACGGGATTTGTTAAGTTAAAGATAAACAATAGAAACATGTAAGAATATAAAATTATTTTATATAATAATTAATAATCATTTATATTTATATAGTACTTTTAATATTTTTTTTAAAATACAAAAATAACAATAATTATTTTTAGATAGGGTTTTTATCAAACTTAGGGATGAAAATTTTTCCCATTTCCCCGATTCCCATGGGGATTTGCCCTAAATGGGGCGGGGATGGAGATTATTTTCTCCCCGCGATTATGGAGATGGGAAAATTTTCATCCCGTTGGAAGGGACAGTGCGGGGATGGGGAGTGCACTCCCTACCCCATATGGACTTGGATCCCCACCCCATGGGATCCCCGCTAATATATATGTATATATACGCATACACTTATATATGTATATATGTACACATATGCCTATATGTTAAAATTTTTAAAACTATGGTTGAATATGTTTGAATCTTTTCTAATAGGATTGTAAATTTTAATTATTTTATTTTTATTTTTATTTTTTAAATAAAATAAAAAATAAAAACATAATAGTTGACATTATAAAGAATCACGGGGAGTGGGGATTCTCGTGGAGATGATGATGGGAACGGGGACATGGATGGAGATTTTTGTGGGAGATTGTTTCTATTCCGAATCAAACTAATGAAACTAACCAACCCAATTTCTAGTATTTCCAGTTGGCTTTGGTTCAACAATTTCCCAATCCAACTGGGGTGGATTAGTTTTGCTTTGACCATTTGTAAACTAACTAAAATTGAGCAATATATATACATATATATATATATATGTCATAAATTTAATTTTGAAATTTATTTTCTTAATAATGCCATTGTAATTTTTTTAAATTTAAACTTAAACTTAATTTTTAAATTTAATTTTTTAAGTTTAAATCTCTTAAACCGACTAACCAAACCGAAAAAGAGTCTCGAGCTCCCCCAAAGAAGGAACCTACAACCCGAGCCCCGAGCTAAAGAGTCCCGAGCTCCCCAAGGAGGAACCCGAGCTCTCCCTTCGAGGTCCTGAGCCTTACGAGGAGTACAAAAGGCAAAACCCGAATTGCCCACCCAGGGGCAATTCGGGCCATGCTTCTATCCGAACTCAAGACTTCACCTCGCACACCACTTCGGCTCCAAGTCGTCTGACTGAACAACCGTACCTGACGCCTAGGAAGCCCGTACACGGAGGCGGCGCACCTGACTGATTAGGGGTCCGACACATGACAGCCGTCGTCCAACGGCCACCTGCCACCGCCATCTCAAACGTGGCAGAGATGGCCCTGACAAGGAAAAATGGAGGTTATGACACCCGAACTAGCAATTGGCAGAGGTTATGACACCCGATCTGGCAAGGGAAATGACACCCGATCTAGCAGAGGTAATGATACCCGAACTGGCAGAGGTATGGAAGTAAGTGTACAAGGTGATTATAAAAAGCCCCCACCTCTCAAAGAAGGAGGTATGTGATTCTTGCGCTTTCTGCTCTTGAAGTTCTTCATTTCCCTTGCCTTCTCAAGAGCACTAACTTGAGCTTCGGAGTGTTCTAACCGGGTTCCTCCCCGGAAGTCTCCAAGTTCTTCCTTGTTTCAGGCACCACCAATTCCATCAGAGGCGAGGTAACCGGCAACTAGGATCGACTGGATTACGCACCATCAAGAGATATTCCCACTACTCGGTGGATGTGTGTGTGAGGCGCCTAAGGAGTAGATCCCGTCACCCAATTCCCCCATTGTTTTCTCTTATTAGATCTTTATGCTGAAATCAATTGGTACAAAAAAGTTGGCATTTCAGGGATTTAGTTGTTCAAAAGGCTGTATACTCTGATATAGTAAGACAACAAATTATAAAATTCAATTTCCATTTTGCCCTTGTTTTTTTACAACAATACCTGCATTCCACATGCGCATATAAATACCCGTTTCACTCGTGTGGAATGTGTTTCAATAACTTGTTAATAATAATAGTAATAATCTTCCATAGTAAATAAAAAATTTATAAAGAAAAGAAAAGATCACTACAAAACTAAAGATACCCAGCTGAAAAAAATAATAATAATAAGAACTAGGCAACCCTGAACTAAATAACTAAGACCAGCCCACCAAAGAGTTAGCAATTGTATACTATTATACATTTGTACTAGCGAGAACCTATGTGATGCATGGGATTTGTTAAGTTAAAGATAAACAATAGAAACATGTAAGAATATAAAATTGTTTTATATAATAACAATAATMATTTATATTTATATAATACTTTTAATATTTTTTAAAATACAAAAATAATAATAATAATAATTAATTTTAGATAGGGTTTTTATTAAACTTAGGGATGGAAATTTTTCCCATTCCACCTATTTTTATGGGGATTTTCCCTGAATGGGGCAGGGATGGGGAGAGCACTCCCTACCCCACATGGGCCTCGATCCCCACCCCACGGGATCCCCGCTAATATATATGTATATATACGCATACACTTATATATGTATATATGTACACATACGTCTATATGTTAAAATTTTTAAAAATATGGTTGAATATGTTTGAATCTTTTCTAATAGGATTGTAAATTTTAATTATTTTATTTTTTTAAATAAAATAAAAAATAAAAACATAATAGTTGACATTATAAAGAATCACGGGGAGTGGGGATTCTCGTGGAGACGAGGATGGGAACGGGGACATGGATGGGGATTTTTGTGGGAGATTGTTTCTATTTCGATTCAAACTAATGAAACTAACCAACCCAATTTCTAGTATTTCCAGTTGGCTTTGGTTCAACAATTTCCCAACCCAACTGGGTTGGATTAGTTTTGCTTTGGCCATTTATAAACTGACTAAAATTGAGCAATACATATATATATATATATATATCACAAATTTAATTTTGAAATTTATTTTTTTAATAATTCCATTGTAATTTTTTAAAATTTAAACTTAATTTTTAAATTAAAATTTTTAAGTTTAAATCTCTTGAACCGACTAACCAAACTGAAAATTGACCCAAACCAAATAACCTAAGTGACCAACCCCCCAACTTGACCAAGTCGATTTGACTGGCCAAACAACCTACAACTGAACTGAACCAACTTGTGAACTATAGTTTAATATCGAATAAATATTAAAAATTTATAGCACAGATACACAATAAATTAAATATAAAATCTAAATAATAGTAGTTTAATCTCCAATAATTATTGAAAATTTTCTATTGAATAACAAAACAAAAATAGATTTATACATAATTATTGAAAATATATTTATCACAAAAAACAATAAATAATTATAGAAATAAAATAGATATTAATTTTAGCATAGATAAATATATAATAAATAAAGATTAAGTTTTTAAAATTATTATTAATAAACAATAACTTTTTTGAAAGTTATTCTAGAATTATTACTTGGTATAAATGAAATTAGTTATTTACAATATTATTTATTTATTTAAATAATATCATTACTTAAATTTTAAAATATTAATTACTTGTTGAATTAATTTCATCATAAGTATCCCCCATTTAACCTTTATCACACTATGATTTTAATTTCGGCTATCTCATTGGACAAGATATTCAATTCTTAAATGCCCCTGATCATACCATTTATGGACCAATCAAACCCCACCAAATGATCTAAGAGACCAATACCTTTAGAAATCCCATTTGTTAACACCTGATTTTTGCTCAATTCATCGTCGAAACCCCAATTTACCTCGAACACCTTATTAAACCATTATGATCCTTCTGAAGTACCTAAAAATCCCCGTACACCATCATTAGACCTAGGACCTCCTAAAATATCTACCCCTGAAGCTTTAACCCAAGATTCCCCTTCATTTATTCTTTTACTAAACCAAGATTCCCTTTCGAACCCTCTCGTTAGCCTGAAGCACCAACAACCCAAATCTCCTTGATCCTAACACCTCTAAATCATTTAGACCATACAATTGAACCCTAGACACACCAAAAACATTTACCCATACTTTTTTCAACCTAAAATTATCTCATTTGCCCCATCATCGAACAAATATTCCATTTCAGATGCTCTCGTTGACCCAAATTTTCGTGATTTTGTCCCTCCAAAATCAATAAGATGTTTCCATAAGACCCTAGACACCCTTAAAAACCTACCCACAAAAATTCAGACCAAAATACCTTTCTTTTCCCCTTCATTACACCAAGAATAATTCCATTTCAAAGCTTTGTATTGACTAGATCAAGTCCTTTCCAAATCTTCCCGATCTTGGCATAATTGGGCCAATCTAACCCTACCWATCAACCCATAATGCTCAAAAACACCACCCTTCCAAATTTCAACAAAAAATCCTTCATTTTTTCCTCCATCACACCAAAATTCTGTTTCAAACTTAATAAATTAACTGAATCACTACCCCTCTAGATCTGCCCAATCCAAGCCTATTTAGGCCAATTTGATTCAAAATGCATAAAAACCCCACCCTATAAACTTTCAATCAAAAACACCCTTGTTTGCCCTTCATATAAAAAGATTCCATTTTGGACAATCTCATTGGCCCATATATGCAAAACCATGGTATATACTCAAATCCATCTCCACCCTTCATTTTTAACCCAAAATACCCACCATTAGATTAGAATTTTGTTTTGGCCTTCTTAGACCCAAATTGACTAAAATACCCCCTAAACGTACCAAAATACATAAATTAAATAAATACCATAATTAATTACGGTATTTTTTAATGATACTTTTGTTATTAATTATGGTATTTAATTAATTAATAAATAGTATTTATAAAAATACTATTAATTAATTAACAATATTTTGATATAATTAATTAGTAATTCATTAATTAACAATATTTTTATTAATTATTGTATTTATTTAATGATTTAACAATATCATATGTGTTTTGTGTAACAAAATTTTTTATTAGTTATGGTATTTAATTAAATAAATACCATAGTTAATTAATAAATACTATTAAATAGTGTATTGCTAATACTGCTAATTAATTAAATAAAGTAAATAGTTAAAGAAATATCATAAAATAATGTTAATTAATACTAATAATTAATTAAATAAGTTAAGTAATTCATTATGAGAGAGGGAGAAGAGAGTGATGTTGTGGCTTCATAAGAGAGCAAAAAGGCTAAAATGAAGAGTGTCTGAGAGTTCTAGATTGGAGTAAGGGAGAAAGCTCAAGCCATGATGTGGCATGTTTCTACTTTAGTATATATACTAGCAGGGCCCATGCAATGCATGGGATGTGGCACTCCTCCTTGTACCCTACTCCCATATCCAAGACACTCTACTGCTTCCCCACCTCGTCCTCAGTGGTGGGGCGGGTTCAAGGTGAGACACCCATTCCCAATCAGGGATGGAGAATCTCTAAATTTTCCCTACCCCAAGGCAACCACCTAAAAATAATTTAATTTGCAGATATTTTACAAATAGGATTATGGGAATTTGGGGGGGTACTTTAGGAATTGGATTATGACAATTTGGGGGTATTTTATAAATGGAATTATGGGATATTAGGATTATAAGGGCTTGGGTTGAGTCGTGATAAAATTTGGATGCTGAGTTGGCCCTGTTTTCTTGTTTTCCTTTCTAAGTTATTGGGGAAAAAGGGGAGAATACCACACAGACATGGCAACTCCTAATGCTTCTAGAGGGAATCTTGCACCCTCTTTACAACTTCTAGGTCTTATATGGCAAGCTCTTCATTAGTGTATATATATATATATATATATATATATATATANATTGATTTATACATAAATATTGAAAATATATTTATCACAAAAATACAACAAATAATTACAAAAAATACAATAAATATAAATTTTAGTATATATAAATATATAATATATATAGATTAAGATTTTAAAATTATTATTAATAAATATCAATTTTCTGAAAGTTATTTTCTAGAATTATTAGTTGATATAAGTTAAATAATGTTTTTATTATTAGAACATTAAAAATTGCAATTATTATTCTATTTTTTAGTATCTATTAATTTTTTTAAAAAAGTTATTACCTAATTTTGTTATTTGAAAGCTTCAATACCTCTAAATTAATGTATATTAGTAATAATTTCACAATAATAGTGTATATGCATTATATATTAATATATGCTAAAATTAGTATTTATTGTATTTTTTGATAAATATGTTTTCAATAATTATTTATAAATCTATTTTTGTTTTTTATTTAATAGAAAATTATCAATAACTATTAGAGACTAAACAACTATTAATTAACTTTTGAAATTTAATTTATTGTATTTTTGTTATAAATTTATCTTTAGTAATTATTTATTTCTTATAATTTAATAATTTATTGATTAATATTTATTATAAACCATTATTTGAGATTACACTATTTATTGACTAATTTAATATATTTTCAATATTTATTGTATTTTTATTAGATATCTATCGTATTTTCATTATAAATTTATTTTTTATAATTGTATATTTTTGTATAAATTTTCAATAATTATTGGATATTAAACTATTGTTATTTATTAGAGATTAGATTATTTTTTTTATGAATATTAGAGATTAGATTATTAATTTAGCTAAAATTAGGAATGTTCAAAGATAAGTTCAACTCACTTGCAAGTTGTTTCGCCAACCAAGTCGACTTGGTCAGGTTGGGCGTTTGTCACTTGAAAATCGATTGATCATTAATGAAAACCCATCAACTTGGGTTATATCGATTTGGGTATATTTTTGGTTTGGTTTGGTTTGTTTGTTCAAAAGAGTTAACTTTAATAATTAAATTTATATTTATAAAGTTAAAGTTATATTATTAAAAAATAAATTAAAAAATTAAATTTATGATATAAAAGATTTTAGATTAAAAAATATGAAAACTTTCAGCTTTCCTATATTAAAAATTTATATTTAAAATATAAAATATTAATATATATCTATGATGGAGTCGATTCAATGTTGGTCAAATGAAACTTRCATAATTAATCGAGTTGGAAATTACTGAACCAAAGTCAATTAAAAATACTAGAAAATTAACTAAATAGATCGAATTTAATTCGATTGATTATTAAAATATTAAAATATAAAAATAATTATATATGCTTAGATATTTCTATTGTTTAGCCCGTACATCGCACGGATCGCTAATCCCCGCTAATAAATTAAGGGATTATAGCTGATAAGGGATTAATAAAACATTGCGATCCATTCAATATTACAAAGAAGATAAACGTACAAAATGCACTTATTTTGTGATTAACAGATTCATTGGAAAGTACAGCTTACAAAGTGAAGACACGGTATCGGAAAGCACACCGGGAAATTCTAGCTTAAGGAGACGGGAGCCCACCGAAAAATTCTCATTCCTCACCGTTTACACTGGAGAGACTATTTACAGTTTGGGAGTGGCTGACCGCACAAGCACCGATTATGGAAGAACGAATCATAACCGAACCGATTCATGTTCCCACCAACCGGAATCTGTCCGCACAGTCGATTGTAACTCACATTAAGCCCCTGCAGCAGCTCCAATCCCGTGATCTCTTCGGGTATACTCCCTCTGATAATGTTGTGCGACAATTCCAAATCAATCAATGTTTTGGGGAATTTCACTCCCGAGAGGTCGAAGTCGAACTGGTTTCTTGACAAATCGATCGTCTGCGTCGTACCGTTCGGGTTGAACAACACCGATGCGTCCCCCACGAGCTTGTTCCTCGAGACGTCAACGGTAATCAAGTTCACCTCTCCCAACGATTTGGGGATCACGCCAGAGAGCTGATTGTGAGATAGATAGAGGTAGAAACCCGAATATAAACTCTTTTGAGTATCGACTTTAAATCTCCCGAATGAATCGGGTATGGCTCCAGTGAGTCTGTTTCGGTCGAGGTGAAGAGCTGCCAGTTTTGAGAGATCGGCGAGGGAAGCTGGGATTTGACCGGAGAACCGGTTGAAAGCAAGATCGAGATACTCGAGGTTCTTGAGTTGGCCCAGGAACCCAGGGATTGGACCGGAGAGGTTGTTCCAACTTAGACGGAGCATCTTCAGGTTCTGGAGTTTGGTGATGGATGACGGGATGGAACCATAGAGGTTGGGGAGCTTACGGAAAACAACGGTGTCGAGGTAGGGGAGGTCACCGACGGCGGCAGGGATTTGGCCTGAGAGGTTGCTTTGAAAGATGGTGAACTGGGTAATGCGGTTGGTGTTGTCATCGCACTCGACGCAGTACCAGTTGCAGCAGTCGGTGTTGGGAATCCAGGAGGCAAGGTGATAGGGATTGTTGAGGGATTTCTTGATTCTCATGAGGGTCTTGTAGTCTTCAGGGTTGCAACGAACGGAAGCAGAGAGAATGGGTGATGGGAGAGAAGATAAGAGGAAGAGGACACAGAGAAGCAGTGGAGAGAGTGAAACGAGAGAGCCCATGATGGAATACTTGGTGGAACTCCTTTTGTCTCTTTAGACAATAAAACAGAGACGTGGTGATGAGTCCTATTTATAGAATGATGGAAGCTTGCCGCGTTACGACTTCCCGATCTCCAGTTTGATCAGTCGGTGGAGAGAGATTCATTATTGTCGATTTGTTATTATTAATTTGCTTATCCATTTGACTAATATCTCTTTCTCTCCGGTTAACACCTCCACCACAAGAAGCTCCCTCGAACCAAAACAGTTTTCAACTGTTGTACCAAGAATTTGAAACCACGCTAGCAGCTAGTCTCAGAAGACCCGCTACTTGAAAAATATCCTGAAGGCTCAGTTTGGATGAAGTACAAATATTTACATTTTGTATTAATTTGTATGTATTTATACTGTACATATTTGTATTTATATTTATATTTATACTTTTTCGAAACTGAACCTAAACAAAATCCAAGGAAATTGAATAATTAGAAAGATGCAAATTCGGTCAATTTCAATTTTTTAATTTTACGGTCTTACGGGTTCAGACAGTTGACTAAAGAAAGTAAGTCAATCTAGTGGTGCTATTTGTCAAATAAGACAAATAAACAATTGGGTCATTTACCTAGATACCTTCTATTAGTTTAAGTATTTCTTTATTCTGAATCATTGCGATACACGAACTTGTTAGGAAGAATTGAAGTAGAAAGAGGCTTTTGACTAGAGGTAATCATGGGCCGTTAGGCTCGGGCCCAGATTGGTCCGGGTTCTGGGCCTGAAACATAACCCCTACCTTAGGTTTATACGGGCCCGGGCCAGGATAGGCTTGATTTCGAGCTAATGTCACTCATATATAAAATATTATATATCTATATATTAAATGACATTACATGCACATAAACTTATTTTATACATTATATAATATAAAATATTACATATAATATAAATTATACATGTCATGTTATAATATTTATATATAAAAATATAATATAATGTAAAATAACATGTTACATATGTATACATTATACACAAAATGTGTATGTTTAAATATATGTGGGCCGAGCCGGGCTTGAAGTATTAAGCCCAAGCCCGGCCCTAAAATTTGTGGGCCTGATGTGGGCTCGGGCCAGGGCCAGGCCTGAACACAAAACCCAGGCCCAACCCGGAATTTCTAGGCCAAGTCGGGCTAAAATGATCACCCCTACTTTTGACATTTTTAATTTAGACAAGTCAATCCAATCCGGCTCAAATAAATATATGTTTGAGTTAAAGATCAAATTATCGGTATTGGGTATCGTATTGGATAAGTTGAATACGGATACAGATATGCTTTGGAAATGCATGGATACGAACAAAAGATATAGAAACAATTGGATACTCTAGTGAAACGCATACAAATCACATAAATACATTAATCATGCTAAACAAAAAGCTGAATTAACTATGAATAAGATATAAACACATGAGAAATGCATACTTCAATAGGTTATATGAAGAGAAATATTACAATAAACAATACCGAGACCTTAGAGCATTCAAACATTGTACAATAATTATCACTCTTTTAATTTTATAATTATAATTTTCAATTTTTATTAATTTTTGGGAATATTTATTAATTTATTAATTTATTTAAATAACAATTATTTTTAAATAATAAATATGTTTTCATTTTTTGGGAAATTTTATTTATTTAGTATTTTTATATAATAATTCTATTTTTTCAAATAATAACTATGTTTTCATTTTTAACATATAATTATGTTTAAGATAAAATATATAAATCATCTAAGGTAGATGAAATATATTATTTTTATAATTTTTAGTTTTTATTATTTTTTAGAAAAATTAAATCTTAAATTATTTATTTCAGTTTTCATAATACTATGTTTTAACTTGTATTAAAAATGAAAAACAATCCAAAAGTACTCAATGCACAATTTTGTCAAACTAGACACGAATACACCTCTATATCGGTGAGTATTAGACTATTCCACCAATATGGTGCGATACAGACCAATATGGAGGCGTATCATATCGATACGCATGACTCATAGGATATGTATCCAATCGTAGCATATCCTGTATCCATGATCATGGATATGTATACGGTATTCCCCGTATCGGGAGTATCGTATCGATACATTAATCCTTGGTTTGAGTTATGTTTAATTGTTCTGATGAGAATCCGAATTGAAACCCTATTAGTGGGAGTGGTTAATCTTGTATAATGATGTCAATAGATGAAGTTTAGGCCCCATTTGTTTTTTTAGTAAGTTATTTACCCGGGTAAATGCAGTTAATTGAGTAAGTTTTTTCTATGAAACATTTACCCTGATAAGTACATTTACTTATGTTCTTTTATTTCTCATGTAAATAAGGCAATGATCATTTTAGTCTTAAAAAATCATTATTGAAAATGATATTTTTGTCCCATTCAAGTGTTGGCAACTTCCCCCTAGGTGGGAAAGTTATTTACCCACCTAGGAGATGGGTGTAAGTGATACCCAAGAAAATAAACTTTCCCTGGTCCCCACATAAATCTGAAAAAAGAACATGAGATTCTTGTTCAATGGGGACCAAAATCCCATTGACCAACTTTTCCCCCTCTCAAAATCCAAAAAAAAAAAAAAATGAAAAAGACTCCGCCTTAATGGTAAATTCCACTTGATTCACCCCTACATAGTTAGGTTAGGTTAAGGTTAGGCTTATATGAGTGTAGGGTTAGATTAGAGTTTTGATTATTCCACCCAACCCCAGTGTAGGTTTGTTTAACCTAAGGCATTAGGTCATAATACTCTTACACATATATAGGGGTGTCAATCAATTAGTTGTGGATTGGATTTAATTCGATCCAAACCTTATCAAATTCGATTTGGATGATCCATTATAATTATTGGATTGGGATAATCCAAAATAAATTGGTCCATATTCTTATTGGTCTAAATTGGACCTAAACCAAATTTCCAATAATCCGATCATGAGGCCAAACCCTTGTCCAATTTGAAACCGAATTGAAGCCGACATAAAATCACTTTTATGAAAAAACTTTTTTAAAAGTAATTTTATGAAAAGTACTTTTACAAAGGTACTTTTATGAAAGTACTTTTATAGAAGCAGTTTTAAAAAAGCACTTTTGCGAAACCACTTTAATAAAAGCACTTTTACAAAAGTACTTTTATGAAAGCATTTTTATAAAAGTACTTTTACAAAAGTACTTTTATGAAAGCACTTTTGTGAAATCACTTTTACAAAATAACTTTTACTGAAGTACTTTTATAAAAGTACCTTTATGGAAGTACTTTTACAAAAGCACTTTTATGGAAGTACCTTTATAATAAAAGCACTTTTATGAAAGAACTTTTATGAAAGCACTTTTATGAAAGTACTTTTGTAAAAGCACTTCTATGAAAATACTTTTACGAAAGCATTTTTACAAAAGCACTTCCACGAAAGTACTTTTATAAAAATACTTTTAAAGCACTTATACGAAAGTACTTTTATGAACACTTCTACGGAAGTACCTTCATAAAAGTTCTTTTATGAAAAATCTTTTACAAAAGTGCTTTTTCAAAGGGTATATTTTTATAATTTTCATATTTTCTTCATTTTAATATATTTTCGTAATTTTTTATGTGTTATGGCTTTTTATATAATTTTTGATATTTCATTCGGTTTGGATTGGGATCCAATCTAGTCCATTTACATTTTAATGGATTAGATTGGATTCGATTTGTATTGGATTTGGACTAGATTGAGTCTAGTCCATTTGTAAGTGGACTCACATTGGATTGGATCGGTTTGGACCAAATCCAATCCAATTGACACCTCTACACATATAAAGAGTATTCTTTTAATTTGGTCTAACTTCTAACTCCTAACAATTTCTTTTAATGTTTTCTTTTAAACTAAATGGGTGTAGGCTAGGTTAGAATTCTGGTTTATTTAATCCAAATCGGTTTAGGTTTGGGTAACCCCCACCCATTGGGTCATAATACCCTTACACATGAAGATGCAACTTTGGTGAGCCCAGCTAGGTCCCACAAATTTAGATGGGCTGGGCTTGGATTTTTAGTCCTTGGATTCTGTGTGGGCCTAAATATTTGGATTTTCTTAATTTTTGGGGCCAAGCCTAAGCCCTTGGGCAACATGAGCCTAGCCCAACCTTATCCCAACTCAAGCCTAGTTGAACTATATACATTTGTACACACAGTTTCGAGCCCAACCCAAGTGCATCAAGTTTTAGTGTAGGCTTGACTCAAGTTGGATAGATTTGGCTTGACATTGGGCTTGGGCCTTAAACCCAATTCTAAGTGTTGGGCCTGGGTTGAGCTTAATTACTGCTATTTTAATTATTGTAAAATTATTTTACCTTACGAAATAAATAAATGTGAAACTATTTTAATTATTAATTATATCTATACTTAATAATTGAAGTAATTATCAATAATAAAATTATAATTATTGTAAAATAATTTTGCAGTAATTAAAATAAAAATTATTATAATTTTCAATAATTCATTAAATAAGGTAATTTACTATTAAATTATCTTTTAAAAAGTTTGTTATTTAATTACTTATAATTACTCATCAATTTTTAAGAGAAAATTTTAACATTAATTAATTATGTAATTAATTACTAACTCTATTTAATTAAATATAATTAATTAAGTATTTAATGGATAATATTAATTATTTTAGAGTAACTAAATCCACATAGTTAATTAAATTTTTACTTTACTTTTCTGATTTGTGTTATTGTATTATCTATTTTTTCTCTTAGGGTAATAGACTTAAACCTCCCTTGATTTTTCATGTAAATAGTACAAAAAACCATTGGCTTAATTTAACAAACTTCATGCTCTTTAAAACCCTCAAAACAATGGAATCGAAACTAAAGATTCATGAAGTATGTCCTAGTATTTAGTCACACAGAAACTAAAACAAAAATCCATGAAACCAAATAAAGCAACACAACTGAACCCATCAAATACTAATCGAATAAGTAATACGACACATTTAATAAATAATAATCAAGAGGAAAAAATCCGTAACATATATGGAACAAACACATATGAAATTCACCAGATTTGGAACAAATCCATGGAAAAAACAACAGATATAGAACAAACACATGTTCCTTGCCAGATCTTGAGTGCCGGTGTTAAACCAGAGGGTAATAGCAGTATATCTGAAACATTGGTGTCATGTTTTAGTTCTCCGGCGATGAAAAACTAGTCGGGTCGACAATGGTTGGAAGGGTGAATCAATGGATTGTGGAAGGAGAAGAAATTAACGAAACCTCATAAAAATGATACAAAAATAGAGGTAAAACGCGAGAGGATGTCGAATCTGTACTTAATGCTGCACGAAACTGCCAGAAACATCATCGGAAAACTAACCGTTGGAGGATGTACAGTCAGAATTTGGAAGACGAAGGCACAAGTTTAGTGCTTTGATTGGCACGACAAAATTTTCCCACTTGAAACATTCTATTTTCTCTTCTCAATGGGGTCTTACTGTTTTGGTGCGACCCCACATTTTAACGTTTGATAACTCGCATCCCCCTCACTTTCTAGTGTTTCTTGCCAATCAAACACTAGAAAGGTGGAATATTCCACCAACATGTTTCCCATCCCTTCCCTATCTCGGAAACTAACGTACCATTATTGATTGATGTCATCAGACAAAGACCTCCTCTCCTATAAGATCGATATGAATGTGACATTAAGTTTTTCTTTAAATCTCAACTTTGCCCCTCTAAGATCCTTTGGTCATGTTTAACGACTAAAACCCAGAGATTTGTAAAATATGATTTAGTTATTAAATTGAATAGTTCATAAAATTATAATTTATATTGTTATTACATAGTTACATTATGAATTATATAAATATATTATAATTATGTTTTGTGCTTTTAATGAATATTTTAAAGTAATTACATAATTTTATAGGTGAATGGTGGGGGAGAGGATAAATAGTGGGTGAATAGATAGGTGAATAGTGGGTGATAGGAACAAATTGGAGTAAGTATTGGATTTACAAAAGACTCTTAGCTTCTATCTTTTCTAAAAAATAGGTGTTAACTATATGGATTTTATTAGTTTCCTAATGAAAAGAAGAGGGAAAAGGAAGACAAGCCTTGCTAATTTGACGTGACCTGAATTATTTTAGTATAAACTAGTGGGACCCATGTGATGCATGGAAAAATCCAAACGCAATGTCCAATTTGATATAAAAAGGATCAAAAGGATGTATGGAGTGTTAATAACATGACAAATTTATATAAATTGTATGACTTGTGTTTGGGCCTGGCTCGGGTGGATTAGGTAGTGGCCTATGCATGGGCTGGACCAAGGCGGAGTGGTCTGGGCTAGGGTTATGGCAGACTGGGTTGTGGCCCAGGATTTCCAATTTTTAGTAAATTACCCAGAAAATGCAGTACAATTTAAGCACTAAAAATCACTAAATTACTATAATTCACCATAATTTAAACACTAAATATCACTAAACAAAATAAACAACAAAATACACAAATAATTCAAAATCAAGGGATAAATTCAACACAATTTAAGCACCACAATCAAGTGATATCACTAAATACATAAATGGACCATAATCAGTAATTATTCAATCAATTTTAATTATTATTTTCAGTAATTATTAATCCAAATAATTAATTAACACTTGATAAATATTGACTGATCATTTCATAAAAATACATAAATTAAATAATTAAAAATCAATAACTAAATTTCAAAAATACATTAAGTTAATTTTAGGTAAACTACTGAAAATTTATCGTTAAATAATAATAATAATAATAACAATAAAAGTAATAATAATACTAATACTAATACTAATAATAATAATAATAATAATAATAATAATAATAATAATAATAATAATAATAATAATAATAATAATATAGTGCTAAATACGAATAATTTAATTTTAGGTAAATTACTGAATTGAATAATTAATAATATATCTCTAATAAATATGAATCATTGATTTTTACTGAATATATCTAATAAATATGAATTGATATTGTAAAGTATCTCCAATAATTACTAAACATCACTACAACAAAATCGACTTTTGGCAACAATAAAAAATTGTTATCAAAAGCTAGAAAACTGTTGTCAAATGTTTTAATTACAACTGGACCAATTGTTTCTAACAAAGCCGTGGTTAAAAAATATTTGGCAACAATTATGTATTGCAAAAGAGATATTTTAGGAACAATTGTTAAAATTTTTGAAAAAAAATAGTTTTTAACGACAATTAATCAGTAAATGCTCAATATTCTTTAATTATTAATTTTTGGTAATTGATTTTTACTGAAATTAATCTCCACTAAAAGTTATTGAAAATTTTCAATAATTACTGAAACATTAGTTTTCAATATTTTGAAAAATATCAATAACTAATTACTGTACATATTAAAGTAATTTGATATTACTGAAAGCTTTTAATAAATATCTGAATGTTTTTTCAATTATTGTTGAAAGGTTTTAATAAATTGCTGAAAATTTTCAGTAATTTTAAAAATTACTAACTAATTAATGAAAATATTGAAATAAATAATAAATATGAATAACTAATTTCTGAAAATTATAAATTTCTGAAAATAATAAATATCAATAACTAAGTACTAAAAATATGATAACCAAATATTAGTTTTAGGTTTTTATTGTCCAATAAAAAATACCCAAATATTAATCATAATATTTATATTTGAATAATTAGTGGTTAATTATTCTTTAATTTTTTTTGGAATAGTTATAGATGTTACTTTACTCAGGGTGGACACTCTGATGCTTAACTTAGCGATGAGTTGTGAGAATTGGAAAGCTTGAGAGCAAGAGAGTTATTAGTGCTGAATCATGCCTACCTTTTCTGAGGAAGGGGATGCCTTGTTATAGGCTAACAACTGTGAACTCCACAAAGCGCGTTCAAGATCTCTGGACCATTTGGTTCGGAGGTGGTTTCACGCCCGGAGATAGGTTTCTTGTAAGCGGGTAGTGCTTATCTAGTTACACTCGAAACAGGCAGGGCATTAGTTAACTCCATCAACGTGGCGTCATGATCCCAGGGAAACTAGAGGCGACAACTCGTACGAGGAGGTCACCTGTCATGCCATGCAAGCCACTAGCTAATTCTCTACTAGGTTGACAGAGGTAGGTCGCCTCTTACACTGACCTGACACCGATAGGCTTATCTACAATCTAACCTACCAAGGTAGGGCCGAGGATCTACTCGCCGCAGTAGGGCTGAGGAGTCCACAACGAATGAGAGGTGTCTGTCATGCTCGCGAAATCTACTTACATGGAGTTGAGTTGTCATCTGACGGTTTTGTGGAACCACGTGTCATGATGTCACTAGACAGCCAAATCACCCCTCATCAATTGCTCCCCACTCCCAAATTGATGATGGTTCGGCGAAGGGAGTAGCTCGCTGTCAATCCTTGACCCAGGGTGACTCGTCTGGTGGGTTCGTAGTTTTCTCGATCTGTTCACTTGACTTGGCCTAAGGGTAGGCTGGCATGCACAACAATTTTGAATTTTAAGTCGGGTGCGCAAATTCGAAATTCAAATTCACCCGCAAATTATTGAAGCAGCATATTTCTCTCGACCGACGATTTTCCATGCCCCTGGCTATAAATAGGTGGTCCCTGTAGGGTTCCCATTCATATTGTTTTGAGTTTTCTTGCAAAGGAGTGGGACGAGATATTAGAGGAGAGATTTGTTGGGAGGTCATAGTCAGTTCGGTAAGCTTAATCCAATTAGGCGAAGTCACTCTTTTTTTCCTAAGAAGCTGGTGAGTCCTTTTCCTTCTTGTTTAGTCATTTCTTCAAGTGAGTCTAAGGGTTGGTGGGGTGGGGAGGG
>NW_010729116.1:1529612-1544074 GCF_000365185.1 Nelumbo nucifera | reverse complement strand
GGGCTCTTCCTACTCTACTTGGGCCAAGGAAGGAACTTCAGTGTGAGAGGGACGAGGTTCCCATACAGGGACCTCAACTTCTCAACAAGATTCACAGTTGGGCTTTCATTTTGGTCCCACCAAGCTGAGTGGGAAAGCAATTGTCAATCTAGTATCTTCTTTCCATATTCCAAATGACTTCAACTATATTATGCCTGACTTGTATCAAATTCCCTGGAGTCATAGCCAATCTAAGGCCTGTGTCTTTGAGGAGGCATTGGTCACCGGCCTCCAATTTCCTTTGCACCCTTTTTTTGTTGACGTGCTCTCACACGATGGCATCAACTTGGGGCAACTCCACCCGAACTCCATTTAGACCATTGTGGGGATCATCTCTCTCTTAGTTACCATCTTGATTTCCCTTTGGATATTGACATCTTCTCAAAGCTATGACATATAAAAAGAGTTCCCAATGAGCCCTATTACCGGTGTGGATATAAACTTCTAGGGGGCTTCCGAACAAAGTTGAGGCATTGGAAGAATAGGTACTTCTTCATCTCTCGAGACATCGGTTGGCCCACGGACACCATTTGGCAACATGAGATGAGAAAGGTTTCTAACATTGAGTTCGATGAAGAGTTATGTTGTGAGGTTCAGCACTTTATACGTCGGTGGTTAATGATAGATCAGTTCTTAATCAAGCCTATGCTTGTTCGGGCTGGCTTGAGTCCTATAGGTAGGTTGGCTTGGTTGTTGCTTGTTGAAGGATATTCTTTGAATTGGCTCACTTATGTTTTCTTGCATGTTTCCTCAGAGATGGAAAGTATTGTTTCCCTTTTGGCAGCTGCTAAGAGGCCCTTGAACAAGAAGAGGAGGGTAACAGATTCTTCGATTTGGTCATCGATGGAGGGTTCATCGGTCGATGCTGAGGTTAGGCCTATTGAGAATATGCTCGAGGTGGTCGGGTTCGACCATCTTCAATTTGTAGAGCTTGCCCAGGTCTTCTTGGGTTCAACCATCTCATCATCCCAAGTTTCCTCGGATGAATGCACCGCTAGCCCTTTGAACTCTGAAATACCTCGATTTTTCCTCAACATTGACGTCTCAATTACTGACTACCTTATCGATCCTCTCATAGCTCTACAGAGGGGGAGGGGATCCTCCTTCCTGAAGACCTCTAATACTACAATGGTCTTGACCCCGTCGACATCAGCACAAGAATGACTCAATGCATTCTATAGGTATGTAGTCGTTGTTTCTGATGTTTGCTCCTATCTTATTCGAGCTTTACTACCCTTGTTTTAGTTGCTCGCAGACAAACTCTATGGGCCATGTCTTGTTGAATTAGGTTGACATGTCGAAGTGCAAGAAGTAGGAGATGCAAGAGGATATAGAGGCCCTATAGGCTCAACTAGAGGGAGCCCGCCTGAGCGGTAAGGTAGCTCACCACAGCACGGAGGAGGATCATAAGTGCTTTTGTGACCTCGGTACCAGTATACAACACGAGCTGGAGGAGGCTAAAGAGACTATGACCACCCTGACTGACGAGGTGCAAACGTAGGAACGTTAGCTAGAAGAGTAGTGGACTAAGAATAGTGGAGACATCCATCGTGTTGAGGTTGCTGCAGTCAAGCATTTCGTTTGTTGTCGCAATTTGAACAAGAGAAGGTCGGGTTCGTAGTTCCCTCTATGAAGAGGGGATTTAAAATATGTCATTGCTTCCTCAAGTCCTTGCATCCCAACTTGACTTCAGCCCTATATCGATTAGATTAGTACCGAATGAATTGGTTGTGCAGGTTGACAAGGAGACTCGACTTTGAAGGAAGAGTCTAGCGAGGGCGGTGATGGGGCGGAAGATGAGGACGCGGGGGAGGTCAGCAATGGTCAAAAGGGCGATGAGGAAGAGTAGCTACTAATTAGGAGGGTTTCTATTCTTGTCTTTTGGAAGTTCCTATGCTTCGAGCATGTGCTTCATTAACAGAATTTTTTTAGGCCCGAGCCCGAACCTGGCCTGACCAATGGGCCTACAACTTGGGCTTGAGCCCAACCCTCATAAAAAGCCCGAAGCCCGAGTTCATCGGTGCCTGAGTTTGCCTAAGAGAGTGAGAACAGTGCCTGAGTTCGTTAGTTCCTAAGAGTCTAAGAGTGAGAATGAGAACTAAGAAGATAGAACGATGCAAAGAGGGAAATGGGAACGGTGGGAAAACTTAACGAGAGAGAGAGAGAGAGAGGACTCATCATTGGAGAGGGAGATGGCCTAGTTTATTGGTGGCACCAGTGCCTGAGTCTACCAGTGCTTGAGTTCGCCTTTGAGAGTGAGAATGGTGCCTGAGTTCGCCGGTTCCTGAGAGTCTGAGAGTGAGAATGAGAACTGAGAAGATAGAATGATGCCAAGAGGGAAATGGGAAAGGCGAGCAAACTTAACGAGAGAGAGAGAGGACTCACCGCTGGAGAGAGAAACGACCTAGTTCACTGTTAGTGCTGGTGCCTGAGTTCGCCTCTGAGAGTGAGAATGGTGCTTGAGTTCGTCGCTAGTTCCTGAGAGTCTGAGAGTGAGGAGAACTGAGAAGATGGAAGATGAAAAGAGGGAAATGGGAAAGGGTTAGTCGGCTAGGAATTTAGGGTTTAGAAGAAACTATAGAAAGTTGGGCCAAGCTAGGCTCAGGGCTGAGCTTTTTTTGACAAGTCCCAAGCCTGGCCGGAAAAATAGTCGAGTCGGGCTTGGCTGGCCCCTTGGGCTACTCGACCCATGAACAGGTCATCATCCTTCTCGACCCAACTCCTCTTTGTATTTTTGACTTTTTGAAGGTGTTGTCAGCTTGATAAAATAAGAGGGAGAAGAGGATGTTGAAATGGTAGGGATAATTTCACTTCAAATGCTTCAAACAAAAGACTATGCACTTTATCTCGATCATTGTTCTCAACTTCGGGCAGAGATAATTTCACTTTCAGTAGAGGACGCTAGCAAATTGTTGATGAATCTATTAAAGTGGCTTCTAAAGAGGCTATTAATACAATTAGAACTATTTTTCAAGTGCATGTAGGTGATTCAAACTATGATGAGTACAAGTGTTATTGTTTGAGATGCGAGAAATTGCAATTGGTTCAGCGGTTGATAGCCAAGAACTTTGAATTGAAGCTGTAGATAGCGAGGTTAAGGGATGCTTTTGAGCCTACTATTGGTAGAATTTTTTTTTTTTTTTTTGTAAACTATCAGGGTGCTTGGTATGGCTTTCATTTATTTGATAAACGGTGTCATGTCATCATTAAATTAGTATTTATTCCATCATACTATTTCGTACACATATTTGTTGATAAATTTTTGTCTTGACTTACATGCAAGCCAACCGTTTGGGGAAGATTCTTTTTAACTCTTCCCCCAATGCAAAAACTTTTATTTATTGTTCCACTGATGTGGCGCCTAGTGATGTTTAGTTGTCAGTAAATCCTAGAAAAACATTTATCAACCATTTTCTCTCCATTTTATAAACAAAACAAATACAAACATTTATTTAATAAACAAAAGCCATACCAAACATATCTAAATTTGAGTAATTCAATTTTATTGTTGTATTTTATTCATTAACATTTACATTTTTTTTCTTCCCATAATAACTCCATTTGCATCTCTCTTCATTATATTGAATTGGATATTACTATTTTATTTATCCATTTTTCCCCTAATCCCTTTTTCTTTTCACACGAGCCCCTCGCTACTATAGCTACCAAGTTACTTAGTTGTCATCCTTGAAAGTTGTGTCCCCACTTTATAAGTAATTTTTCATTTATTTTATTTTTTTTACTGCAGTTTTAAGATGTCAACTGTCAACGAACCGGTTTTGAATTGGACCCCGTCCCAACCAAAATCAATTTGGACGAATTCAAATACTTTTAAACAATTATAGGAAGCCTCAGGAATACTCGATGGGAAAATTGGGAATGGAATATTGCAAACTGATATATAAAGTCGAACTTTCCCTGACTAACCAATGCACAGATCACATCAAAATGATTAACTGGCCACTTTTGGGATCTCAATTTCAGCGTCATGACTTCTGGACCGGAAAATTCGAACTCCCAGTCAAGCTGGCCGGGCTACTTACAGCTGTTGGGGAGAGGCGGGCCACACAAACACCGGTTATGGAGAAACGGGTATTCACCTTGATCCTGCATCTTTCCACCGAACGGAATCTTTCCGCAGAGCCGGTTATTGCTGAAGTCCATCACCAGTATCGAATCCAACTCCGTTATCTGCTTCGGAATGCTTCCTCGGATCCTGTTATGTGACAAATCCAAGAACGTCAAGTTCAATGGAAACCCCACTTTTGACAGATCAAAATCGAGCCGGTTCCTCGACAAATTGATCCACGTTGTTGCTGCGTCGGCTCTAAGAAACATGGATGCATCCCCAACGAACTTGTTATTGAGCAGAATAATCGAGTCGAGATTCAACTTGCCTAGCGACTTGGGAATCTTGCCCGAGAGTTTGTTTCCTTGCAGTTGAAGACTTACCAATTTGTTGAGGTTTGCAAGGGAAGCCGGGATCGGACCGTAGAGTTGGTTGACGGAGAGAATGAGATACTGTAGGCTTTTGACTTGGCCGAGGAATTGAGGGATGCGGGTCGATAGAGTGGTCTCGCTGATAGTGAGACGTCTGAGGTGTTGAAGCTTGGTAATGGAGTAGGGGATTGAACCGGTGAGGTTCATATTGTTTAAGACGAGGGTATCGAGGTAGGGGAGGTCGCCGATGGCTGCTGGTATTTCGCCGGAGATGCTAGCTCGATTGATGGAGACCTGGGTAACGCGATTGGTGTTGGGGTCGCACTCAATGTAGGTCCAGTTACAGCAGTCGGTGTTGGGAATCCAGGAAGCGAGGTCGCTGGGATTGTTCAGGGATTTCTTGAATGCTAGGAGAGCATATTTGTCATGTGGGTTGCAGCGAACGGTGGCTGAGAGAGTGAGAGATGGGAGAGAAGATGAAATGAGGAAGAGGAGGAGAAAGTGGAAAAGAGAATTTGACGAGGCACTATTGCGAAGTTCCATATTCAATTCTCCTCTGTGGATGGAATGAGACTATTCCAGTTTGGATCTGAGATACATGGAAGGGATCAGTCATTAATTTATGGAGGTAGTGACGGGAATTCATTGGTTTTGACTTGCTCTCTGCCACTCTGTATGCTTGGATTCATGTCGTGTTTAAGTATGAAAAAGAGGCAGCCTCTGTATCTTTCAACAATTTCGGCCTTTTCTCATCCATCCACAGATAGAAATTGAATGTCTATAGTCGAGATGGGAGACCACCAGATGCTTGATTTTTATTTTAATAAATAAAATAAAAATCTGCTTGTCTGTGTGCTTCCCTTCAAAACTGGATTGCAACTTGCCATTGCAACTTGCTATCTTTCAGGGATCTTTTCTACTACTGCCATTGCAACTTGCTATTAGTTTCTACATTATATAAGTAGGTCATGGTCCACTGCCCCATGTAATAATTAAATAGCATATTCTCCTTAATAGTGGTGTGCAATAGATTGAATTCTTTCTTACACAAACAGGATTAAATTATGGATACATATGTGTATTGAAATGGTTGATATTCTTTCTTTAGAGGGTTTTACATGAAGTGTGAGATCGTTTATAATTTTATAAAGGATGTATTATATCGATATTTTAATATAGGCCTTTGTATTAAGGGTGTTTGGTAAGGTTGAAACTTTGATCGAGCAATTTCAACTGAACCATGTTCAACAATGAAGCTACCAAAAGATGTTATTGGAAAGTTATTTTTTAGCTGAATGACAATATCTTTGGGCTTTTTGAATAATTTTCCACTAAAGAGATTACTTAGGCTGCCTATCCTCTGAGTACCCACCGCACAGAATCAAAATCTGCCACTTGTAAAATTTATATCTATACTTATATGCTATATACTATACATGCAACATACATACATACATACATACATACATACATACATACATACATACATACATACACACATATACATGCATATATATATATATGTGAATGCACTGTGAAATTTTGTTTGGACTAAAATTATCCTCTACTTCTTTGTTTGAGAAAGGGTATGAAAGTCATTTTATTACATCTTTAATGTCATTTTTTATGGCTACTAAAATGCCCATAATTATGTATTTAGTCCATCTCTAATGGTAAGGTTGAAAATGTAACTTCAATTATTACTTTCCATATCATTTAATCCCTTCTCATTAAGTCTTATACTTGAATTATTAACTCCCATTTTATCTTATTAAATTTTTTTGATGTTTTTTCTCTTATTAAGTATGTGTTTGGTTTCGTTTACGTTTATTGAGTAAACACTGCCACACAGGCACCCCGTTAGCAAATGCCTCATTAAAAGCAAACAACAATTTCTGTGCGTCTCTCCCGTTTCAAGAAGCTTCATTTTGGAGCTTCCTAAAATGGTTAGGCGTTTATTGGCACTTTGCTGATGTGGTGCCTAATGGCATCTGTGTCATAAACACCCTCATTAATTGCTTTTCTCGGTTTTGCAACCACACAAGTATAAAATGTTTACTCAATAAACGTAAACAGAACCAAACACCCTCTAAATTAGATTTGTGTCAATATTTTTAACAATATAAACCCATATATTTTAAAATTGACTCAAAAACAAAACCAATTTTAATCTAAGTGGTGACTAAACAATTCAACCATTCGAACCAAATTGATCAACCTACGAAGTCACAGTTAGGTAATAAAGTTTTTAAAATAGAAATAAATATAGAAACTTACAAAAAATGTAAAAAAATTAGACACATTTATGATATTTTTATTACTCAAATTAAAAAAATAAGTGCAATAAACAACAATTATTTTTATTAGTAATGAAAATGAAATACATAATTTAGAACTGACCAAAAATGAAATTATTTTACAATTTGGAAAAGACCAATAGTTCAAATTTTGGGTCAAACATGTTAACCTTTAATGTCATGAATAAATAATAAATTTAATAATATATAAAAATATAAAAATGAAAAAATACACAAATTTTGCAAAAAAAAAACATTTAGTCACATGTATAATATCATATATTTATTATATTAAACAAAAAAATAAGTGTGACATATTAGAATTATTTTTACACACAAAAATACAAAATAGTTATAGAAAAATTGAACACATCTATAATTATATATTTACACTACATTAAAAATATGAATAAGATTTGTGGAACTTTCTTCTGACTAAAATACTTATTTTTGAATTTAGTCTATACTTAACTATAACGTTTAAAGTGTAAATTAAACTACTACTTTTCATCCCATTCAATTCCCTCTATTTAAATCTTACATTTTTTGATAAATGAACAAAAAATAAAAAGATATACCAAAAGACTAAATATAACAAAAAGAAGAATCTAGCCAAACAAGTAGGCCTATCAATGATACTTGAAACTTCACAACTCGGTCCAATTATCACATGTTTGGATGAGGTGCTTTGTAATCAGATGTAGATTTTTAATCCATATCCGATTAATAATAATAAAAAATAAAATATACATAAAGTTCATAGAAAATTTTGGATAAAAAATTTTTATCATTATCATCATCTAGAATGACCACGTGCAAAGCACGTGCTCACTTACTAGTATTATTAAAAGTGCAAAAGAGAGTGAAATTTTTATTCAACTAAAATTCCCACACTACAAGAAAACTGACCTACAACGGCGGATCTATTCGTCGCTACAACATCTGATATACACCGCTATAGGAGTGTAACGGGATATTAGTGGCGGTTACACTTCCGTTGCTACAAGTCGCGTCGGTAAAGTAAATTGTGGCGCATAGAACATCCATCGCTAAATCCCTATAATTTAGTGGTGCAAATGCAACAATTAACGGCGAAAATATGTGTCTCTAAAAATATAACATTCATTGTCAGATTAATCAATAGCGGCAAATAATCCACCACTATATATCAAAATCATGACATATGTATATGATATAATGGTGTTTATAACCAGCACCAAAAGTAATATTTCATCAGTATAAAACATATAACGGCGGATATAACCGCCGCTATAACCAAATCTGTGGCATATATATTACATATAGCAACAATTGTATTCATCGCTATAAATTAATTAGTGGCATATCTATAGTGGTTATATTTGCCGCTATAAATTAATTTGTGGCGTATATTGTATATATAGCGGCAGATATAACCACTGTTATAAACCATTTTGTTTCGTATATTTTATGTATAATGGTGGTTATATCTGCTACTATAAAAATTAATATATTTATAACGACAGATATAGGTGATGTATAGTGGCGATTATAACCGCCACTGTATTAATTTGTACAAATTAATTTAAATAATAATAACTTTGTAAGTTGTCAAACCTGTACTACCTGTTGATGCAAAATATCATATTTTTGTATTTGTAACTTTAAACTACAAGTAATTCAATAATAAAATATAATATATCCATATATATATATATATATCCAAATTTTAAAGTTTCTATCCATCCATCATAATAAATGTATAATAACTGATTGTTTTGTTACATATCAAACCAAAAAAATGTAAAAGCTATGACTTCTTCAAATCATGCTCCCATCTGCCTATTGTTGTGTCTTGCTTACATATTCAACCTGAGAAAAAAAAAATTAAAAAATTAAAAATTAAGGCCATGTATATTAAATTGCATATAAGACATGCCTTATTTATACCTCTATGGGATTCATGGGTCTATTGTTTTGAAGTGGGGTGCTCAAAATTGATGGAGCAAAAGCTGTATAATAATATCAAGTTTAAAACAACAATGTTAAATTTCAAAAACATAGTCATAAACTAGTTTGTATATGTTTCATTTACTTACCTCAAGGGTTGCAGCTAAGTGACTTGTCGTTGAGGAATAATGTTCTCGAGGAGAACGTGCAACTGCATTTTGGTTGGTAGGATTAATAGATGTATTCATTGAAACCAAAGTTTCCACTGTTTGCTCTAAGGGTGCAACCTTTTCTTTATATTCATCGAGTTCCTTATTTCATTCCCATTCTCTTTTTGAGCAACATCATCCACCTATCGACTTTGAGACTGTTTAGGTATTATATCAACCTAGCACATTAAAACAAAATTAAACAATTTTCAGAATGTAAAATAGGAAGAATAATAGAATTTTTTGAAAACAATTTCAAGTCTAGAAAAATTAATCAGAATAGCCAGCCAATTGTATGATTGGGTCATGGGCAACTCAGTTCAGTGCTCTTGGAGTCCAATTTTTTCCTAGATCACAATAGTTGATCTAGTACTGGAAATGGGTATCATAGGTAAAAGAAAACAAAAAGATTATAAGGATACTAAGGCCAAGCTGTGCTTGATGGACTCTAGGTTATTGCAAGGACTTAGAGTTCAAGAATTTGCTTGTAGAAGTGGATTCACAAACAAAGGTTGGTTGAAAGGAGAGCAGCAAAGGCTGGTGTACAAAAGATAAACGGATATAAACTTAAGTACTTAACCTGCATATATTAATTGTACGTTTTTCTTTTAAAAAAACACAAACCAGCTAATCATCAAAAAATAAGAACAATGCTGAATTTTTATAAAAGTATTAGCCAACAAACAAAAAATTTAAGATAGCATAAGCTTCTCTATATTTTAAACCAATTTATACTAAGTCAATACATTAAGGGCCATTTGATTTAACAACAGCTGAAGTGGTTAAACTGAATTACTTATTGTTTTGTCTTTTAGTGAATAAGTTTAAGCTAACCATCAATATTAATCAAATAAGCTTCTAATCAATTACCACGAAAAGAAGAAAAAAATTAATATGAAGATATATTAAGCAAGATCAAATAACAAATACAAAAACCCAGAATTAAATTTATATCTCCATATAACGAAATGCAAGATAAAGATACATTAAGCAAGATTAAATCTCATGTTTGAAAATATCATTCAAAAGAAAGCCAAAGAACTATGCAAATTACTCAGCTTACAAACTCAGCATGAACTGGATTTACTTTACAACAATTGACAAATTACTCAGATCTAAGAGCAATATAAACATAGAGAATACGGAGGGTCAAGTAAGAATTGCAGAAATCAGATTCAGTTCTGAAGCAATCTACGGAAACCAACGTAAACACTATACTAAGCACCTTAGAATACGGAGGGTCAAGAAACCTTGCTTAAATGATTCAAATGGTCACTCTTCCGTTGCCCTGTTCGGTTTCAATGATTACTGATGGAGAGTGATTTAGCCCGACCTCGTAGCACAGGGATACGTGTGCGTGACCTGGCTCAACTAATAACTCAGCCTGGCAGCACAACCATGATTCGACGGGAGAGACACGCCAAGTCCAATATTGGCCACTCGGCAGGTTAAGCGATTTGCTGGGGACTAACACCTGGCCAACCTTGACTCCCACCAAGTGTGGGAGATCCCGAGCTCCTCCCAGGGCCCGAGCTCCCCTTGAGACCCGAGCTCCTCCTAAAGGAGCTCCGAGCTCTCCCTTCCTAAGAAGGGAGTACCCCGGTTTTTGGCTGTGTCCCGAGGGAGAAGCACCTCAGGGCAGCACCACCTCCAATGCAGGCACCTCGGCACCTCGGTGCCGAGACAAACCTGCCCCAGGTGGTCCGGCGTACAATAGCTCGGCAGGCTGCAAGGAAACCTGCCTGACATCCGTATCTTTCGGATCTGATGGCAGGGCTCTGATCCCTTGCCAGGCAGCGTTCTGTTTGTCGTCTCTGAAAAGCATGACGTGTCTGTCGAGTCCATACCTGGCAATAGCAGTCTGTAGCCGCAACCTGCACCTGCCACACCTGCCCTGGCAGTAACGACTAGGGCAGTGGCGGTTATGCCAGGTGTGACTGAGCTCCGACATAAAAGAACCCCAATCCTCACGAAGCAAGGGTATTGAAGGTTAAGCACTTTCAACACTCTTACTCTCTGTTCTTTCTTTGAGATCTCTCCAGTTCTAACTTAGCCATCGGAGTGTTCCCACCGGGAGAACTCCCCGGGAACCCTTCACAGCCAGTTAGGAGTGCCCTGATTGTGCAGCATCATTTGGCGCCGTCTGTGGGAAGCGCTTCAAAAAGCCTCCCTCTAACTTTCGTGAAACTTCCCTCTCTTTAACTCATCAACACCGACACCCATGGCTTCTTCCAGCAACTCCGGACGCCGGAACAACACCCTAGAGGAGCAACTCCAACTGCCCACCATCTACATCGGGCAGTTCACCGTCCCCCTCTCTGCGGACGGAGTTCCTAGCCTGAACATGCCTACAACGGTGGCACCCGTGACTGTTCCGCTGCCCCCTGTAGTCGGGACGACCTTCGCCAAACCTACCATCCCCCCCTCCGGTGGCCGGCCAAGGTCAACTTGAAGACTTGATGCAGTGCATGCGGGCCATGTAGGCCCAGATGCAGCAATTTCAACAATTTCAGTTCCACCAGCAGCAAGTGTTGCACCAAATATCCCAGTATCAGTACCAACAATAATTCCCGTCGGCATCCGGCTGCACAGCCAACCAAGCTCATTGCTGTAGTGAACTCCCTTCCCGCCATGAAGAGATTTCGGCATCATCTCATGGAAGGAAGGGAAGACTCCCTACCTCTGCCACACGTAGTTCGAGCCTCTGCTTGCGGAGAACAGGTTTGAAGTAATAGCCGACGACCTGGAACAAGGTCCTTCTATCCACAGCTACCGACAACCATCCCTGCCTCCCCCTAGGCCCATCGAGCTCAGCAATACTGAGGTCAATAGCACCAACGCTGAGCCGACCAAGAAGCAGCGGAGACACCGCCGGGCTCGCCGAGCTGCCACCACCCACAACCTGCCCAAGCTCAAGGGAAAAATAGAAATAAGTTCGGGAGAGGTAAGAGCTACGCCACTTCTCTCAGTCCCCTCTCCTCTGTCTCCGGAGCTCCTCGCAGTCCCCATACCCAGGGACTTCAAGCTCCCACCGTTGGACAAGTACGACGGGTCCTTCGACCCAACGACCACGTCGACGCCTTCCAGTTCTAGATGCATCTGGCCAGGGCGAGTGAATCTTGCATGTGCGTGGCCTTCTCCCCTACATTCAAAGGAGTAGCCCGCACCTGGTACCGAAACCTCTCGTGCAGGTCTTCACCTCCCACTTCGTCACTAGTTCGTGCAGGTCTTCACCTCCCACTTCGTCACCAGTAAGAGATGCCTAAGGATGCAAGAAAGCTTCCTCAGCATAGTCCAGAGGGAGGGGGAGTCCATCCAAAACTACATCAAGCGGTTTAATGACGCTTGCCTGCAGATACCCGACCTGGACCCTGCAGTTTGGCTCACCGCGGCCAAATGGGGCATCACCCACAAAGAATTTAAATGGCACATGGTCGTCAACCAACCCTAGACTGTAACCGAGTTCCTCGAGCTCGCAGATCGGTTTATAGGGACAGAGGAGGAGATTAACTAGAAGGGCGAGCACGCCCTCGAGAAAAGAAAAAGGGAACCGGAACCCCCAGCTCCAAGTGACTACAAGAAGAAGAAGGACCAAGCTCGGGGGGCAAAGCCAGTCCAGCCTTTCCAAGCTCCGGCAGCAGAAAGGGTGTTTACGCCCCTCAACACAAAATGGGCCGAGATCTTCATGGCGATCAAGGATGCCCCGTATGTAAAGTGGCTACCTTGGCTCAAGGCTGATCCTAATGTTAGGAACAAAAGCTTGTATTGTAGTTTCCATAGAGATCACGGTTATACTACTAAAAGTTGTAAGAATCTCCGCGATGAGATAGAAGAACTCATCCGTCGCGGATATTTGAGGAATTTTGTACAGCATAGCAATAATAATAATAAGGCAGGTCACCACGGGGAGCAGAATAAAGAAGCCCCCGAGTCCTGTAGACAGGCAGAGCAGTCGCAGAGGTAGCCTCCAGACGAGAGGCCAGTCTGGGGATCCATCCACGTAATCGTCGGAGGATCGATTGTCGTGGTCTGCACTTTGGCAGTAGCTCGGTCATCAGCCCGCAAAGCTGCCAGAGAAGAACTAAACCCCCCAAAGCGGCCAAAGGTGGAGGAACCGATCTTCTTCACTGAAGATGATGCGCGAGGGGTCCACTACCCCCACGATGACGTGCTCGTCATCAAGATTAGGGTCAATGACTTCGAACTCAAGCACGTCCTAGTAGACTCGGGTAGTTCGGCGGATATCCTCTTCAAGGCAGCCTTCGATCAGGTTCAGCTCGTAGAAAGCGACCTGAAGCCCGCAAGCACTCCACTGGTGGGATTCAGCGGTGAGGAGGTCAGGCCTTTGGGGAAAGTCACCATGCCGGTGGAGGTTGGTACCTGGCCCAGTGTGGTAAGGCTCAATCACGAGTTCCTGGTGGTCGCGACCCCCTCTCCATACAACGCGATAGTAGGTCGGTCCATCACCCACGTCCTACGAGCGGTAGTCTCCACCTACCACCTAGCGATGAAGTTCCCTACAGACTTTGGAGTCGGAGTGGCACGAGGCGATCAACTCGAGTCCCGCAAACGTTACGTAGCCGCTCTCAAAGGAAAGGCCAAGGTAGCTGACGACCTCGAACTAGGACGACCTGCAGAGCAGTTCGCAGAGCGAGCTACACCCACTGAGGAGACCATCCACATCCCGACTTCGACAGATGATCCAGCTTGGGTACTTCAGATCGACGCTTCTATTGAGGAGCCCCTGCGGTCTCAACTGGTAAGCTTATTTCTCGAAAATTTAGACATTTTTGCATGGTCAGCGGCAGAAATGCCCGGCATAGACCCCAACATTATCACTCACAGACTTAATACTGATCTTGTAGTTAGGCCAGTTAGATAGAAGAAACGCAACCTAGCCCCGGAGCGATGGAGGGCAGTCGACGAGGAGGTCGGGAAACTCCTTACAACCGATTTTATCAGGGAAGTCCATTACCCGAGCTGGGTGGCCAACCCCGTTCTGGTGAAAAAGGCTAACAGTAAGTGGCGCATGTGCGTCGACTACACCGACTTGAACCGAGCATGCCCAAAGGATTGCTTCCCACTTCCCAGGATCGACTGTCTAGTTGATGTGACCTCGGGGCACGAGTTGCTGAGCTTCTTGGACGCTTATTCGGGCTATAACCAAATAAAAATGGACCCAGCTGATGAGGAGAAAACCACATTCATAACCGAGTTCGACCTGTACTACTACAAGGTCATGCCCTTCGGGCTGAAAAACGCTGGGGCTACTTTTCAACGACTTGTGATGGTGCGCAATCCGGCCGGTCTTAGCTGTCAACGACCTTGCCTCTGAACTGAGCAGTAGGGAACCTGAAACGGAGAAGATGAGGAAGCTCCGGGGGGAACCCGGTGTAAAGGCTCCGAATTTCAAGTTAGAATCCTTCAAAGGCGAGATAAAACCAGATAGCACGAAGTTTGCATACCATGTTCTTGGGGGGTAGAGAGCCTTTTATAACCACCTCGCGCACTCACTCCTAGGCTTCTGCCAGGTCGGGTATGATTACTT
>NW_010729116.1:1495098-1520191 GCF_000365185.1 Nelumbo nucifera | reverse complement strand
GGCGGGCCAGTTCGGGTCACTACTTTGTGTGGCTCGGGGTTAAAGGGAGAGTTCGGGCTCCTCGTAGGGAGTTCGAGCTCTTAGTAGGGAGGTTGTACTCCTCGTAGGGTGTTCGGACTCCTCGAAGGGAGTTCGGTCTCCTCGAGGGGAGTTCGGACTGCTGGTTTCTTCCCTTTGGTGTTTGCACCCTAGGTACGTTGCTTTAAGTGCCGAGCTACTTTTTTTTTGCCACGTGGCGTGATTGCGAGGTCGGGCCAAATCTTCCTTCATCAACTTGTAAATAAGCTGTTCGAACCACTTGTTGGCAAAAAGTAGAGTGTTATGTAGATGACATGGTCGTCAAAACCCAATTTTCACAAGAATTAATACAAGATTTACACTCAATCTTTCAAATCTTGCGTAGGTTGAATATGAAGTTAAATCTGAATAAGTCTGTCTTCGGTGTCACCTCGGGTAAATTCCTAGGGTACATCGTTAACCAACAAAGCATTGGGGCCAACGCGGACAAAATCGAAGCCATCCTAGAAATGAGACCACCCCGAAAGTCGAAGGAGGTTCAGAAGTTGAACGGCCAGCTAGCCGCCCTGAGCCGCTTCATGTCCAAGTCAGCAGACCGCTGCTTGCCCTTCTTTAAGGCCATAAAAACAAAGGTTTTGAATGGACTGAAGAGTGCCAGCTCGCATTTGACGAGCTCAAGAAGCACCTTGCCAGCATCCCAGTCTTAACCCGACCCAAAGAGGGTGATGTTTTAGAGTTGTACCTCTCTGTGAGTGACGAGGTGGTCAACTCGGTACTAATAAGAGAAGTCGATTGGGTCCAATGACCCATCTATTACGTTAGTAAAGTGTTACGGGGAGCAGAGACGAGGTACCCCGAGATAGAGAAATTAGCTTATGCACTGGTCATAGCAGCCCGAAAGCTCCGCCCGTACTTCCAAGCTCACACCATTCTTGTCCTTACCAACAAACCTCTGAGGCAATTCTTGCTCAAGCCTGAGGTCTCGAGAAGGCTAACAAAGTGGGCCATCGAGCCCAGCGAGTACGAACTCCAATATAAACCACGAACTGCGATCAAGGCCCAAGCCCTAGCAGATTTCGTCGCAGAATGTACCTTCAGTTCTGAGGTCCCTAAGCCAGTGGAACATGAGACCCCCAGTGCGGGCAAGCCTGGGGTTCCCGGGCTGGTTGAAGTCGAGCCCCGTGAAGTAGCAACCAGCGCGGTATCTCTCCTAGTTAGGCCAAGCCCGAATTGGGATGAGGAACCCTGGATCCTTCACGTAGATGGCTCGTCAAACCAGCAGGGCAGCGGAGCTGGGATCGTCCTGTACGGGCCAAGCGGTGTGAAACTGGAGTACACACTACACTGAGTTCACGACATCCAACAACGAAGCAGAGTACGAGGCACTGATAACCGGGCTGGACCTGGCAAAGGAAGTGAAAGCCAAGCACGTTGTCATCTGCAGTGACTCTCAGCTCGTGGTAAATCAGGTTATGGGTGAGTACGAAGTCTGTGAGCCAACCATGGTAGCATACTTAGCCAAAGTAAGAGGGGCTCTGCTCAACTTCCGGTCACACTTCATCCAGCAAATCCCGAGATCAGAGAATGCTGAGGCCGATGCCCTATCGCAGTTAGCCAGCACGAGAGATAACACCATGAGGACTGTGTATATAGAAAACTTGCCTCGGCCTAGCATTCTCAAGGGGGCAGAGGGGGTCGCTCCCGTCGTTCAAACAGAGCCGAGTTGGATTGATCCGCTCACCAGCTTTCTGCTACACGGGGCCCTCTTGCAGATCGTAATGCCACCAGGAGGGTAGAGCGTCAGGCAGCCAAATACGTCATGATAGACGGACGACTATACCGAAGATCCTACACGCTCCCTTACATGCGCTGCCTACGACCCTCGGAAGCCGAGCTCGTCCTCCGCGACACTCATGAAGGCCTGTGCGGTGGACACTTGGGGGGTAGGGCCCTCGCTCAGAAAGCACTACGACAGGGGTACTACTGGCCAACTATGAAAGCAGATGCGACCGACCTTGTCAGAAAATGTGACAAGTGTCAGAAGCACGCCAACATCCACCACCGGCCTGTTGCCGACCTGAAATACCTCACTAGCCCATGGCCATTTGCACAATGGGGGATTGACCTACTCGGGCCATTCCCACCAACAACAGGACAAAGGAGGTTCCTAGTGGTGGCAGTGGACTATTTCACAAAGTGGGTCGAAGCTGAACCTCTCACAACAATCACGGCTCGGAACGTGCAGAACTTCTTTTGGAAGAAAATAGTGTGTCGTTCCGGATTACCTCGGGTACTGATCTCTGACAACGGTAAGTAGTTCAAAGACATAAAGTTCCAAAACCGGTGCCGAGACATGGGAATTCAGCAGAACTTCACCTCGGTTGCGCACCCTCAAGAAAATGGCCAAACGGAAGTTATGAACAGGGCTATCCTTCGAGGACTAAAAGCGCGCCTAGACCGAGCTAAGGGACTGTGGATGGATGAGCTGCCCAGTGTACTACGGTTCTACTGTACCACAGAAAAGACAGCCACAGGAGAAACACCCTTTAACCTTACATACGACACCGAAGCAGTCATCCTAGCCGAGATTGAAGTCCCCTCGCTGAGATTAGAAGCATATGAAGACAGAGCAAATGAATATGAGCTACACACCAACCTCGACCTACTAGACGAAGTATGGGACCTCGCATACATCAAGACCGCGGCCTACCAGCAAAGGATAGCTCGGTACTATAACAGCAAGGTCAAAAAGCGGACTTTCCGCGTTGGCGATCTGGTTCTTCGCAAGGTTATGGTGCCTGAGCCTGACATTGGCAAGCTCGGTCCGAACTAGGAAGGACCCTACCGAGTAAAGCGAGTACTCGGGGAAGGAACATACGAACTCAAAATCCTAGAAGGGAAACAAGTACCTCGGGCGTGGAATATTGTCAACCTAAGACAATATTACTCATAAATCACCGAACTGGGTATACCGCGAGTCGCTCCTAGAGCCTAAGGGCCAATTCGCCGAGCTAGCGACGACCTTAGCAACATGAGATCCAGTCACCCCCTCAGTAGGGGGCAGACTTTAGGAAAATGGACCATGAGTCACTCTCAGGGCTAAAGGGCCAAAATGACGCAGATAAATTTTAAGGGGATACCACAGTACATGACGTATCGAGGGCACAAGCAGACCAGTGGATCTCGCGACGCTTAGCTCACCTCGGCATACAACCAGAAGACAGTTCGGGCATATGCATTACTATGCCTTACTTTGCATTACTGCGTCTTACTACGACAACATTACCCATAAATTACCAAATTGAGTAGACCACGGGTCACTCCTAGAGCCAAAGGGCCAATACGTAGAGCTAGTGATGACCCCAACAACCCGAGACCCAATCACCACCTCGGCAGGGCCAACGCGCCGAGATAACTGAGGACCTCGGTGCTATGCATGACTTAACTGTCTCACCAGCATAGGCTCAGTATGCCAAGGACAAAAGGAGTCTCGGGTACGAACTCCCTAACACTTAGCCTACCTCAATATACGCTGATAGGGGTAAACACTGACCTAAGTAGCCATGTCAGGCACGCGCCTTAGTATGTCCCCCTCAGGGTATGTTGTAAAATCTTATGGTCACCCCTACCAAGTACAGGGAAATAGTTCAGGGTGACAGCGGTAAAAGGATGCCCACCTTGAGAACTAAACTCGCTAGCTCGATAGCTCAGGATAAGACAAACACTTCGGCAGAAGAGAATTACACAAACACTTAACAAAAAATGCACTCTCATTACACAACATACGTTTCCATTGCAAAGCCTCAGTACAGGGGGTCAAGAGAAGGAGAAAGTAAAACTGAGCTCGCAGGCCCAAGGTACAAGGAACACACAATTACTTTGAGGGCTTATCGACCTCACTCGGAGCCTCTTCAAGGGTGTCAGCCAGGTCGGTAGCACTAGCCTCCTCATCGCCGCCCTCCTCTTCGGAGTCTGGGTCATCCATGGCCTGGTGGGCCATGTCGTCTGTGATCCTCCAAGTGGTGATGGCACTTGTGTCGAGGTCGGGGTATGTATGCCTTATCAACCACCTGCTACTGAGCTTAAACCCCCTACGGTAGACCTGCGACATCACATCGTCAAACTTAGATGATTTGACATAGTCGATGATGGCCTGGACCTTCGTCTCCTCGAGAGCTTGATCGAAGATCTCGATCTTCTCCTTAATGTCAGCCTTGAAGTACTCCACCTCGTGCTCCAGGGCCCCCTTGGCTTCCTTAAGCACCTGCGCCTTGAGCTGCATAGCCTTCTGACCCGCCTTGAGGCTCTCCACCTCGAGCTTTAAGGCCTCCTAGCCTGCTCTAAGCCTGTTCACCTCATCTTTCAGCCTGTCCCTCTAGCGGGTAATCTCCTCCTTCTCTGATAGCAAAACTTCAATAAAGCCCTTCTGAGCTGCAGCATCACTTTCCAACTAATGAATCTTGCACTGCGCTGCCCTCAGATCTGTATGAGTTGTACGAGATGACTCCTCAGCAGCCAAAGCGCACCTCAGGTATTTGTCAGACTGAAAGGCCAACACATGCACAACAGTGTTCACCTGGCGAAAGGAGGTCGGTCAGTACCACAGAGGAAAGAATGAAATAATGGGAAAGTGGTGACCCTTAGAGTGCGAACTCACCACCATAGCATGGGTTGCAGCATGGGCCCCGAGCTGACCAGGGGTGAGTTCAGCCCAGCCTATAACCTCTACGGAGATGACAGCCCCTCTACTTCTTTCAAGGCTGACCTGGGGGTTCAGGATGCTCTCCTCCTCCTCCTAGCTCCCCGAGTTGGACGTCGCCGTCTCCACAACATGATGAGCTGATCCTTCGGAAATCTCAGCAACAACCTCGGCAGGATTAGGAACTTCGGCGGCAGCCCCAGCTGGCTCAACGACCGGCTCTGCCGCCATTTCAGGCTCCTGAGATGGTAAGTTCCCCTCCAAATCTATCACTAGAGGGGCACTAGGAAGCTCAGGTCCTGAGATGGGAGGTTGTGGGAGCTCGGGCCCCCAAGAAGGGACCTGCGGGAGGTCGGGTTCAGGGGTGGGGGTACTTGGGGGCTCCACGCGTGCCTTCTTGGCGGCTCGCTTTTTCCTCTTCTTCATTTGGTGAAGGAGCCTCGGTCCGATAATCCTTTCTTCCTCCATGGGACCTGCAATAGAGCTCGGCGTCAGTAAGCTTGAAAATACTTGGCTGATTAAGCAAGACACTAAAGTAGAAATAGACCTACCCGGGGTCAAACCGGCCTGAGTGAGCTTCTCTTCGGCAATGTAGTCCCTGTCATCGAACCCGACCTAAGCCCATGAGTGGAATGTTTCCCTCATCTTCCGGTCGAGAGTAATGCTAGGGGCTTGGGTAGCTACCCTCTAGCTAGTAAGGAAGGGCCACCTTGTGCTGCTCCGGACTACAAAGTTGTCCCGCTTCCAGGCTAGGACCTTGCTTGGGAATTTATGTAACATTTTGAACCCCGGGCAAGGGGACAGATAGTAGGTCCGCCCGCGCTCGGGGGGAACGCCCGAGGCGCTCTTCTTTATTAACAGAATGGAACAAAGGATGTCTATGTCTAAGGGAAAGTTATGTACGGAACAAAGGGAGATAGTCCCGACCATGTTCCGAATAGAGTTTGGGTGGAGCTGGTCCAGCGTGATGTTGAAGCATCTCAACACCTCGGGAATGAGGCGGTGACGAGGGAGACGAAGCCCGCCAATGAGTTGCTCCCTAAAGATCACGATCTCATTCGTATCGTGCTTCCAAGGGAAGTTGCCGGTAGGAAGACTATATGAGTACCCCTGAGGCAGGTTGAACTGCTAGATGAGGTGTTGAAGCCTCTCTAGCGTCATAGTAGATGGACCGAACTGATCTGGCACCCGACCTCGGCGGGAGGTGGACGCCAGCCTACCCAAGGTCACCCATGCCTCATGAGAAGGTCGGGCGACAGTAGGGTCACCCTAACGCGAGGTACCCACCTCGGTTTTGTCTAAGAGACTGTCCCCGCTAGACATAGAATGAAATGAACTGAAAAAGGAGAAAGGGAAGCTCGGGGACTCACATGGAAAAAACACAACCGAACTAGAACTGAACGAACTAGAAGACCCGAGCTGAAGACTCCAAACGTGAGCTCAAGCTAGACGAAAGATACTTAGTGGTAAAACAAAATGACTAGGGTCCCCCATTATTTATAGCCGCTGGGTCCGGGCACCAACGGTCAAGATCGAAGCAATCTAACGGTCCTCAAGAAAATCGGCTACGACACTCTCAAGGCGAAATCAGTTTCGCGCGTTTTTTGGCATCCACGAAGTCTAGATCGCGTGACGTCCGCGCGTAAGTTCTACGCAACCCAGGTTTTTCCTTTTGAGTGAACTGAACACCAGACCGGTCTGGCCAACGAGTTGCCCGACAGGGTGGAATAAGTACCGAGCCAAATCCACTCGGCTTACCGTGAACTCCCCGCGTCGGGTCACCACCCCCAACACGAGGAGTGGGGGGCAATTGATGGAGGGTGATTTAGCCTGACCTCGTAGCATAGGGACACGTGTGCGTGACCTGACTCAACGAACATCTTAGCCTGATAGGACAACCGCGACTCGATGGGAGAGACACGCCGAGTCCAACACTGGCCACTTGACGGGTTAAGCGACTCGCCGGGGACTAACACCTAGCCAACCTTGACTCCCACCAAGTGTGGGAGATCCCGAGCTCCTCCTAGGGCCCGAGCTCTCCTTGAGACCCGAGCTCCTCCTAAAGGGGCTCCGAGCTCTCCCTTCCTAAGAAGGGAGCACCCCGGTTTATGGCTAAGTATCCCGAGGGAGAAGAACCTCGGGGCAGCACCGCCTCCAATGCAGGCACCTCGGCACCTCAGTGCCGAGACAAACCTACCCTAGGTGGTTCAGCGTACAATAGCTCGGCAGGCTACAAGGAAACGTACCAGACATCCATACCTGCCGGATCCGGTGGCAGGGCTCTGATCCTTTGCCAAGCGGCGTTCTACTTGCCAGGCGGCGTTCTGTTTTCCGTCTTTGAAAAGCGTGACGCGTCTGTCGAGTCCGTACCTGGCAATAGCAGTCTATAGCCGCAACCTGCTCCTGCCACACTTTCCCTGGCAATAACGGCTAGGGCAGTGGCGGTTATGCCAGATGTGACCGAGCTCCGACATAAAAGAACCCTAATCCTCACGAAGCAAGGGTGTTGAAGCTTAAGCACTTTCAACACTCTTAATCTTTGTTCTTTCTTTGAGATTTTTCCAGTTCTAACTTAGCCATCAGAGTGTTCCCACCGGAAAAACTCCCCGGGAACCCTTCGCCTTCTCCTTCCTCTCAGGTGCCGTCCGTTCCAACCAGAAGCCAAGTCACAACCAACTAGGAGTGCCCAGATCGTGCAACATCAATTACAATACCTAATCGGTTGCAGACAAGAAGAAGAAGAGGTTGCCCTGTTTGATTGCAAAGAAGAAGGCAAAAGGTGAAAAAAAATTCCAGATTTCATCAATGATGCAGAAACAAAAAACGTGATTACCCTATTCAATTGAAACCGAATAGGGTAATCACAAACAAATAAAGTGTGGTGTGGTTGCCTTGTTCGGTTTCAACGATTACATTACCTACTCAGTTGCAGATAAGAAGAAAAAGATGTTGCCTTGTTTGATTGCAAAGAAGAAGACAAAAGGTTAAAAATAAAATTTCTAGATTTCATCGATCATGCACAAACAAAAAACGTGATTACCCTAATCGGTTCCAACCATTAGCTTTACCCGTTCCATTGTAGACAAGAAGAAGAAGAAGAAGAAGCTAGAAAGAAAGAAACCGTACCTGTTATCCTTGAGGAGAAAGCATGCAAGGCGATTGCAGGAGAGAGTAGAGTTGAGTTGGGGACGATGAAGAACTCAATCGTCGAATATTATGGGAGAGTTCATTCAACGCGGGAAAAAACCCGCGCCATATGTTTTTTTTTTATTATTTTCATTTGTTAAATGATCTAAAATGATCCAAGCCGTTGATCTAGGTGTTTAATAGAGGGCAAAAAACCTGTGCCACCTGCGGACCGACCCCACTCTGGACTGGCCCAACACGGTCTGACAAGATCGCACGTGGGCCGTGCCAAGCCCATAACGATGGTCCGTGTGATGCTAGRCCTAGGGTTTTAGGTTCATGAGCCAGGCCGGTATGGCACGACCAAGCGGGTCCTACTGCTCATAGCCTGTGGTCTGGCTCGCGACATGACTCAGCATGACCCATATATACTATTTATCTATATTTTATATATATTTATATATAATATATAATATAAATTATAATTATATAATAATATATAGTATATAATATATTAATAAAATAAATAATTGCTTTCAATTTTATTATATTAATTTATTTAATTATTATATATATAAGCAATTATATACATCAAAATTTTTAAATAAATAGACAAAAATAGCTTTGGCCTGGTCCATGGCTCGGTTTGGGCCAAGGCTTGGCCCACGAGCCAGCCTAGCCTGCAGCACGACACAAGCTCACTCGGGCTTGGGCCATGCCAGGCCGACCCCGGCCAAACTTTTCACTAGGGAGGGCGGCACGGCCTATAATGGCCTGTAGGCCGTCACGGGCCGTGCCGGCCTCCCCAATGAAAATTTGGGGGTTGGCCCGGCATGGTCCACAGCGTGGCCCACTTTACACCTCTATTGTTTAATGAGAAACTGCTATTGGTCTTTAGTGGCGCTTATGAATAATTGCCACTAACAAAATAGTGGCATTTTCCAAAGTGTCGCTAAACTAATTGCCGCTATATCATATTTATAGTGGCGCTTTTATAAAATTGCCGCAAAATATTGTATATTTAGTGGTGAATATAAATACGTCGCTTGACAATCCGCCATTATAGGTCAGTTTTGTTGTAGTGCCAACTTTTTAATTTGGTCCCTCTTATTAAAAAGACATAAATCTAATTTGAAAAAACACTTTCTTCTCATTCAAATTTCTCTCATTAAATCTTGTATATTAGTGTTTTTATAATAATTTATGGAACAAAGAAAAGTGATCAAAGCATGGTGTAATGGTGGATATGTTGTTTTTCAACTCAATGACCTAATTTCAAATGTTCTTATAATTTCTATCAATATTTTTAATATGCAATTGGATTTATTAGTTTGCCATTTGGACATATTCTTTGAGTATGTTTTAACTTAATCCAATTTGTTGTAAAAAATCATTGATTTGGTCAACAACCAAATGGCCATTGAATCATTCACCTATTTGACTAGGTCAATGGATCCAACTCGAACCTGAACCAATCTAGTCCAAAATTTTACATAGCCCAAATATGGCCTGAGCCCAACCTAACTATGCACATTCATACATATGTATATATGTAATATTTTTCATACATATTTACATATATATATATATACATACTTATTTATATGTATATACATCTGTATACATATTTACTTGTGTGTATATATATATATGCATACATATTTGCATAAATGCATATATGCATGTATAGTCTTAGAGCAAGTTCATTGACCAACTTGGCCCTAGCTTGGGCTTGACCCAACCCGAGTGCATCAAATTAAAATGCGGGCTAGGCTCGGGTTGGGAAGATCAAGCTTGACTTCAGGCTTTATTTAGGCTTGGGCCTTTAAATCCAAATTTTAGGGTTAGGCATGGATTGACCATAAACCCTGCCCAACCTGCCTAATTTGCACTCCTAATATGGAATGAACTGCACCACACCTTGAAAAATGCTTATCAGAGTGTGGTATATGAATTGAACTGCACCACACCTTAGAAAATGCTTAAGTGGACATATCCACAGGTGCAAAACAACTATCCTACTATAGCATAACTATAGTGTGGACATATCCACATGTATGGTGTGGATGAGAATACACCACCCAATACATAGCACTATTTTAATTAGATGCATTTCAAAAAGCTTTGAATTTGGTAATACTTAATAGACACGGATCATTTTATTATTTCTATGATAGGAAATGAAGAATATTGCATTACAAACAAAGTACATGTCATAGATTAGTTAGAACCATTGAGGAAAATTAAAATAGTTAACATATGGGGGGGTTCTTTTTGCTTCAATTGTCATAAAAAAGTTCGTGAGTATCGATATTTTAATTCTTTATGTGTAAAGCAACAATCCAATCTATTGCACACAACTGGTAGAGACTAGTCCCAAGTTGGCAAGTTGCAGCAGTGGTAGAAAAGATTCCTGAATTTAAGCTGGAAAGGAACCTTGTTTGGAGGGAAGCACAGAGAAGCCAATGGTATCTTGGGAACAATTTTTTGTTTTATTTTATTAAAATAAAAATCATGGATAAGGTGGTCTCCCATCTCGAGTGTAGAGTCTGCAGACATTCAATTTCTATCTGTGGATGAATGAGGAAAGTCCGAAAATGTTGAAGAAGGATGCAAAAGAGGCCAACTCTTTAACCACGACTTAAATTCAAGAATACAGAGTGGCAGAGAGAAAATTAAAACCAATTAACTCTCTCCTGGGCTTTCCGTTACTCCTCCATAAATTAAAGACTGATCCCTTCCATGTTTTCTCAATTCCAAACTGGAAGAGTGTCATTCCATCCACAGAGGAGAACTGAAGATGGAAGTTCGCAGAAGTGGTGCCTGGTCAAATTCTCTTCTCCACGTTCTCCTCCTCTTCCTCATTTCATCTTCTCTCCCATCTTTCACCCTCTCCGGCACCGTTCACTGCAACCCACATGACGAACATGCTCTCCTAGCATTCAAGAAATCCCTGAACGATCCCAAAGACTTCGCTTCCTGGATTCCCAACACCGACTGCTGTAAGTGGACCTACATTGAGTGCGACACCAACACCAATCGCGTTACCCAGCTCTCCATCAATCAAGCTAGCATCTCTGGCGAAATACCGACAGCCATCGGCGACCTCCCCTACCTGGAAACCTTCATCTTGAGCGACACGAACTTCACCGGTTCGATCCCCTACTCCATCACCAAGCTTAAATGCCTCACAATTCTCAGACATAAAGATGTAGGAGAGAAAGAGTAAAAAATAAAAGAATGGTTGTATTATTTGACCTGTCGACCAGGCTGAGATAGATACAATATATATACACAAAGATGAAAAGAATAAATAAAAAAAACTAAGAATAGGAGCCTATGCACAAAGATTTTCTAATTAATTTCTACTAATTAATTCTTCCTAATTTAGTGGTTGCCAAATCTGTGTGAGAGCCTTTATTGGTAATTGGAGGAGATTTGTCATTGGCAGCTGCTAAATATCCTTTATTCTCAGTTGCTATTCTGGATTGAGAGCCTCCATTGGTAACTGCCAGTCTTGTGGAGTTACCTTCTGGAGGACTTTCCATAATACACCCCCTCAAGAGAAACGGGGCGGGAAGCACGTGAAATTTGGACCGGAGAAAATCAAACCGAACTGGAGCAAGACATTTTGTAAAGATATCAGTCAACTGATCATCAGTAGAGATATATCGGATATCTAGATTTTTACGGAGAATATGATCATGTAAGAAATGAAAGTCCACTTTGATGTGCTTGGTGCAAGCGTGAAACACCGGATGCGCTGCCAGATACGTGGCACCAATATTATCACAGTAAATTATAGGCGGAACAAGTTGATGAACACCCAAATCCCGTAGTAGGGAGTGAAGCCACAACAATTTTGTGGTGGAGTTAACTAAGGAACGAAATTCAGCTTTAGTGCTAGAACGGGCAATGGTGGGTTGTTTCTTCACACTCCAAGAGATTAAATGAGATCCAAGGAAAATACCATAACCACTAGTAGACCGGCGGTCATTAGGGYAATCAGCCCAATCAACATCTGAAAAAACAACTAAATATCCAAGAGAATTGGATGCAAAAAATAGTCCATGTTCAATTGTGCCTTTGAGATAACGTAGAATGCGTTTTACTGCCGTCTAATGATCATTGGTCGGGTTCTCAAGGAATTGATAGACTTTGTTCACCGCAAAAGCCACATCTGGACGTGTAAGTGTAACATACTACAGGGCCCAGACAGTGTTGAAATACTGAGTAGGATCAGGAAGTGGGTCTCCTTGAAATTTAGACAATCGAGACATAGGAGCCATAGGCATGGTCAAGGGTTTAGATCCTACCAAATTAGTTTTTTGTAGGAGATCCATAATGTAACGCCTTTAAGAAAGAAACAATCCAGTCTTGTCACGATGAGCTTCTACTCCAAGAAAATAGTGTAGAGATCCAAGATCCTTAAGAGAGAAGCTCCGAGACAAATAAACAATTAGTTGAGAAACATGAGCAGCAAAAGAACCAGTAACAATAATATCATCAACATAAACCAAAATATATAGAGAAGTATTATTTTTGGTGTAAATGAAGAGAGAGGGATCACATTGAGAGCTTCTAAAGCCAAGATCATGAAGTCTTTGACTGAGGCGAGAAAACCAAGTCCGAGGGGCTTGACGAAAACCGTATAGAGCCTTTTTAAGTTTCCAGACATATTCTGGACATGTCTGATCCTCAAAACCCCGGGGCTGTTTCATATAAATATTTTCTTGAATAAAACCATTCTGGAAGGCATTGTGAACATCTAACTGCTTAATGTCCCACCATTGTGAGGTGGCCAAATATAAAACTGTAAAAACAGTGGATGACTTAACAACAAGGTTGAAGGTATCAGTGAAGTCAACATCAAGAAACTTGAGAGAAACCCTGAGCTACTAGTCTAGCTTTGTAGTGTTCAACAGAACCATCAAGTTTCCTCTTAATTTTGTACACCCACTTAGAGCCAACAACATTAATGGAAGGGTCATAAGGAACAAGTTGCCACATACCATTCTGTATAAGCGCATGAAATTCAAATGTCATAGCAGTGCGCTAGTGTGCTGACTTCGATGCTTGAGAATAGGAAGTTGGTTATGCATCAATCGGACTATCATCTGCAAGTAGCCCTTCAGGTAAGGGATAATGTGTGACAGGCTACTTATGGTGGGAACTCATAGAATGAGTAGTCATAGAATGTGTCCATACAACCGGTGCATGAACAACAGATGTGGTGTCGAGAATATCCTGAATCAGTCGCGTTCTCTGTCATGGCTAAGTTGTTTGATTATCACCATGAGACAAAGACTCATTAGTATCAATGGAAGATGAACTTGTAGTTATACCTTGTTCAAGAGATGGAGAGTCAAGAGAAGAGATATCATTCTACGCATCAGTGACTGAAGGAATAGGTAGCAGGGTGACTGGCACTGAAATTAGAGGATCAGAAAAATTTTCAAAAACTGTTTCTCATCAAAAACCACATGTCTAGCAATAATTTCTTGTGAAGTAACCGGATTATAGCACTTGTACCCTTTATGAGAGGAACTATATCCAACAAAAATGCATTTAACAGATCTATAGTCCATCTTGTGCTTGTTGTATAGCCGAATGAAAGGACAACAGACACAACCAAAACTTCGCAATATAGAATAATCAGGTTAATGAGAACATTGTAGTTTCTGCTACTTCGACCCAGAAGGATTTGGGGAGAGAGGAGGACACTAGTAGAGAGAGAGTGGACTCAATAATATGCTAGTGTTTCCTTTCAACATTTCCATTCTGCTCATGAGTATGAGGACAACTGACCCTGTATGAAATTCCTTCACTATCCAAGAAGGGGGATAATTTTCAAAACTCTCCTCCCCAATCACTTTGAAACATTTCAATTTTAGTGTCCTTTCAAAAGTATCAAAACATAATATTTATAGCCTTTTGTAGACTAAACCTGGACAGGTCTCCATACATTTGAATAAATTAACTCTAAAGGCTAAGAGACATTACTAGAAGAAATTGGCAAATTTAAATGATGTGCTTTGCCTAATTGGCAAGCCTCACAAATAAACTGCTCATTTACATGTCCTGAATAAGGTAAACCAAATTTACAAATTACTAATTTAGTTGTTTTTAATGATGCATGTCCTAGGCGATGATGCCAATCCTGGATAGAAGTTCTTTCTCCAACAAGTGCTTCAGTTGATTTTTCTCCTTCATTAATGGCTCCCGGGAGCTAATAGAGTCCATCTCTACTGGGTCCTCTGAGTAGAACTCTCCCCATATGATCATTCAATAAAAAGAAATCCAGGTGAAATTCAAATATTAAATTATCTCTTGTGAATTTGCTAATAGAGATCAAATTCTTTGTCAAAGCAGGAACATGATAAATATTTTTCAAATTAAACTGATAATGATCATAATTTAATGAAGAAGAGACAATACTCTTAATTGTCAAACCTTCACCATTACCTACTTTCACTTGGTCCATACAAAAAAAATTCAGTCTTATTCTAGAGTCACGTGATGAGTTGCTCCACTATCAGGGTACCAATCAAGGTCGAAATTAGCTATTGAGCCATTGTAGGAAGACATACCACTATGAAACGTAGCCGTAGGATCTGGACAAGTATAGTTTTGTTCTCCTTGGTACGAGAGATCGTACCGTTTGTAGCACTTGAGTGCACTGTGGCCAGGTTTGTTACATACCAGGCAGATAATTGTATTACCTCTTTCTCGACCTTGCCCACGTCTAGACTGCTTGCCACACCCCTGCCTCTGCCGCGGCCATAATTCCTTTTGTTATTTTGAAACTGAGAATTATTATTGCTATTCTTTCCATTGTTATTATTATTTGTAGTTATATTGGTATTGGGAGCTTCACTAGAAACATTATGCTGAACAAGCCAAGATTCATGGCTAAGCAGTAAACCGAAAACATCATTGATGCCTAACTGATCAGCATCAGTCCTATTAGTAATAGCATTGACGAGAGATTCATATCCGCTACCTAGTCCAGATAGGACATAGAGAACAAGGTCTTCCTTAGCTACCTTGTTCAGAAACAGTAGAACAAGGTTTTCCTTATGGACAGATTGCCTTTCTTAAGATTTTGTAACTTCCGCCTTAGTTGTAGCACCCTAGATTGTAAGTGAGAAGAAAATGATCTTTCTAGAGCACTCCAGACTTCGACTGCATTAGACAGTCCAACAATTTGGGCTAATATGCCCTCTGTCAGAGATGCAACAAGCCAATTTAAAACAAGTTGGTTCAACTGTATCCATGAATAATAGTTTGGGTTAAGAATTTTCTTACTACTATCATTGGGATTTGGAATTTCCTCTGGTGGTGCCTTGGTTGAACCATCAATTAAGCCCATTAGTTTGTAGGCCCTGAGAACTGGCAGAAGTTGAGCTCTTCAAAGAAGAAAATTTTCTCCATTCAACTTGATGGTAAGATACGGAGAAATGTTAGGAATATAATTCATGGCTACTGTAGTAGTCATGTTCTGAAGACCAGAAGAGTTGGAGCTCATAGCTTCAAACGAATCATCATTGTGAGATGCCATAGGCACTGATACTAAGATAAAGATGTAGGAGAGAGAGAGTAAAAAATAAAAGAATGGTTGTATTATTTGACCTGTCGACCAGGCTGAGATAGATATAATATATATACACAAAGATGAAAAGAATAAATAAAGAAACTAAGAATAGGAGCCTATGTACAAAGATTTTCTAATTAATTCTTTCTAATTTCCTGTTGCCAATCTGTGTGAGAACCTTTATTGGTAATTGGAGGAGATATATCATTGACAGCTGCTAAATATCCTTTATTCTCAATTGCTATTCTAAATTGAGATGTGTCATTAGCAGGTGCTAAAAATCCTTTATTCTCAGTTGCTATTCTAAATTGAGAGCCTCCATTGGTAACTGGCAGTCTTGTGGAGTTACCTTTTGGAGGACTTTCCTTAATAGTCAGTATCACTCGGACCAATCTATCCACCCGCATCCCTAACTTCCTCGGCCAAGTTAAAAGCCTAGTGTGTGTCTCTCTTTCTCTCCAACAACAAGCTATTCGGTCCGATCCTGGCTTCCCTTGGAAACCTCAACAAATTGGAAAGTCTTCAACTTCAAGTAAACAAACTCACAGGCGAGATTCCCAAGTCTCTAGGCAAGTTGAACCTCGAGTCGATTGTTCTGTTCAATAACAAGCTCGTTGGGGATGCATCGGTGTTTCTTAGGGCCGACGCAGCGACAACGTGGATCAATTTGTCGTGGAACCGGCTCGACTTTGTCTGTCAAAAGTGAGCTTTCCACGGAGCTTGACGAATCTGGATTTGTCGCATAACAGGATTCGAGGAAGCATTCCGGAGCAAATAATGGAGTTGGATTCGATAGTAGTGGTGATGGACTTCAGCTATAACCGGCTCTGTGGAAAGATTCCGTTCGGTGGGAAGGTGCAGGATCAAGGTGAATCCCAGTTTCTCCATAACCAGTGTTTGTGTGGCCCGCCTCTCCCCAACAGCTGTAAGTAGTCCGGCCAGCATGACTGGGGGTTCGAAATTTCTGGTCCAGAAATCAAAATGGCCAGTTGAATGAATAAAAGTTTAATCAATATTTTGATGTGATCTGCTCATTGGCTAATATGTTTGACTAGGAAAAGTTTGACTTTGTATCAGTTTCCAATTTTCCATTCTCAATTTCCTATTCAACCCCGTTCGTTTTCACTTAACTCTGTAAATTTGTTTATCCGGGCAATTGTTTATCAGATTTTACTTGTTCAGGTAAGTGAAGTTTCAGTATTCCTGTGTAAATACATGTTACTCGTGTAAAGAAAAAGAGTGGGGGGAACAGATTGGGGATGTTTTTATTGAAAAAATGCCGTTATAGGCATTGGCGTTTCCTGTAGATGAAACAAAATGAAACAATTGTTTGATTTTATTATTTATTAAATAAATGATAAATAATAAAAAACATTTAAAATGAAATTCAACCAAACAACAAAAATAGGAAACATTTAAAGTGAAAAGTATAAATAAACATTTAAAGTGAAAAAGTACAAATAAACATCGTATCCATAAATGTCCACAGAACCAAAAACATACATTATGATATGAGAATAATAAGTTACTTATCCACCTTGTAGAAAGGTATCAATTAGGTACCCAGATACTTGATGGTTTCCGATATCTTGACTTACCATGGGACCCGATACTGGGTGGTTTCCGATACCCATATAACTACTTTTTAACTATTAGAAATTCATCTTTCATTAAATTATATGAAAATGACTCTTTTGCCTTTAATATTCATTAAATTTTCAAATTATGATCACTGCCATCAACTCCATAAGGACTGATTCCACTCCTCTGGCATCAATTTCATTTCTATTTTTTTCTTTTTCTTCTTCTTCTTTCTTTAAAATTACCATCCTAAGGATAATTCGCTCTACAGGAATAGGGATGTAGTAAGTAAACACTATAAACGAATATATATCAGAGAGAGCTTGGTATATATCAGAGAGAGCTTGGGGTCGTTATAGGCAGATTACAGGGAGAAAGTATTGGGTTAGAGGCAATTTGGGTGAATATATTAATTCACCGAAATAAATATTTTGACACCTATCTCTTAAAATATCCTCATCCTATCCTTGAAAAAGATTAAAAACCACTTTTTGACAGTTGTTAGAATATTTATCAAGTGTTCATTCAACGTACTTATCATATTTGCCTAGTAAATCCAATCCGCCGTTGTCAATACTTAGTAGCCAATAAAAATTTCAATGGCTTCTTTCTTGTGCCCTGGCAATTATGCATGGAGCTCTTCACAAAGATTCTAGCGAGACCAGGAAACATGAAAATCCTAGTCCCAATTCTAGTCCTACATAGACTGAGATTACTCCCTTATCTTTATCCTCTCTTCATGTATATCTTCACTATTTGTATCCCACAAGGATTTTCACACTTTGTATATAAGTACATTAATAGCAATGAAACATCTATCACACTACCTGTATTCTCTCTCTCTCTCATACCTTTTCTTTGTTGTCTCTCTTTCAATTTACAGATCGTATATGGTATTAGAGCCTCATGACGTCTCAGTCACTAGCACAATCTTCGTTCTCCTCTTCATCATTTACCTCTAATGCTCCAATCATTCTCTCTTCCATAGTCAATGTCTCCAACATCACACTCTATCTTCATATATCAATCTTACAGGAGATATCTATGTAGCGTGAAGAACACAATTTCTTCCAATTTTTCCAACTCATTAGATTGATGGGATCATAGATGGTGCATTACCTTGTCTACCAAAACATATCTCAGGTAGAAATTCATCAACTTCTACTCCTAATCCTGAATATTCAGAATGGATGAAATTTGACAATTCATATTAAGTTACATTATTTCCTCACTTCATGAAAATGTTATTAAATAAGTCGTTGGGCTTAGAACATCTATACTTCTCCAGTCCTATTACTTCAGCTTTGAATGCAACTTATGTCTCTTAAGAAGGGATCTTCTTCTATAACTGAACCAAAAATATTGCTGATGAACAATTAAGTGTTGCATCATAATAAGTTCATGACAATGATATTTTTTTTTGGTGCGTCATCTTATTCTTATGGTGAGATGTAGAGACACAGATCTTATGGTGAGATGTAGAGACACAAATTTATTTTATTTTATTTTTTTTTCGGTATAGACTTTCCCCTAACCCCTTTTCCCCAAAGTGTTCCATGTCAATAGGGGTGGCAACAATTCAAGCTTTTCATGAGCTGCTCGAATTCGATTCATGAAAATCTTGGCTCGGCTCGGTTCATTTTCAACCGAGCTTGAGCCCAATTCATTGCCTCGATTATTAAATGAGCAGAGCTCAAGCCTACTAGAGCTCAGCTCATGAGGCTTGCGAGCCAGTTCGAATATATATATATATATAATAAAAATATTATAATTATTAATTATTATAATTGTTAATTTTTTAAATATCAAATAAAAAATATTTTTATATATACTTTTTATTTTTATAAAATATTTTTTCTCAAAATCGAGCTCATGCCGAGTTGAGCTCGAGCTCGAGCCTGGTAGTATTCGGCTTGGCTTGGCTCAAATCCACCCCTACATGTCAATGCTGGAACAAACTAGCTAACACACCAACAAACCAGCGCTAACACAGATCATGTTGGAATGGCTTTTTATTGGGAGGAAATCTGGACTCATCATTCAGCATTCCTTCAAAATAGGAGAAAAAAAATCGAACTCATAGAACTACAGGTTTTTCATGGAATGACCAATAATCTTTATGTGCACCTTATTTTCCCTTCCTTGATTCCCCATAAATTAATATGCAAAGAGAGAAAGAGAGAGAGAGAGATAAACTTAAAATGTTTGAAATCTAAGAATTTGTAGATTTAAATAAGAAAAAAAACCATCTTATGGGCCCATTGTTCATTTAAATAGGAAAAAAAACCATCTGAATTTTTAATTCTAATTTGAATAGGGAAAATTGTAATTTTTTTTATTAGGTTAGGCTTCGGGCTCGGACTCGAGCTTCGGGCTTTTTATCAAGGCCGGGCTCGGGCCCAAGTTATAGGCCCGCTGATCGGGCCGGGTTTGGGCTTGGGCCTAGCATATTTTCATTAATGATGAATAAAAGTCCAGCCCGGCCCATGAACAGGTGTAAGAATTTGGTATATACTAGTGAGTGGTAATAAATTACATTTTCCTTGTTCAGTTTTCATAATTGCCATATATATACTTAGGCAAGGGAAAACTCTCAAGAAGTTTCAGTTAGAAAATAAACATGCTGGCACAGTTCTTTCTGTGATTTTGATCAAAGTTATTTATTAAAAAAAAAAGATTTTGCTAGAAGTTTTCGACATTGTTGTTGAATTCCACACACGCATAGATGTACACAAGGACAAACAAACATGAAGATAATGGGGAAATAGATAATTAATTTCTTTAACAGAAGCAGATATTACATAAATTAATAAGCCAGAAAGATAAAGAAGTGAATTATATGTCAACCAATGACTTTGTAGCTTCATCATTTCACTTGTAATTGTCTATCAACTAACTCGATCGATGGCTTTTGAAAGCTTTACTTACAAATGAACTGAATCCAGCATATATAGGTTGGTGCTCTTCAAAGCTTTTATCAAAAGCTAGCAACAAATGTATCACCGAGTCTGTATTAATTGGAAGTGTCACCAGGAAAGCTTCTTTGTCTCCTACAATTTTCTGCTTCTAATGAGTAGAAAACTAATGGTTAAAACTGATAAAAATAAGACGTAATTGATCAAAATAAATCATGTCATAAAGAAAATTGGAAGGGTTTAATTAGGAATAAAAGGGGATATTTAAGGTTTTCTGTATGTTTGTTGCTGAAAATAATAATTTAGAAAGAAAGAGAAACTATTGGTTTTAAAATTTTTAAGAGAATTTGAAAAACTTTTTCTTGGCTGCAATGAGAAATCAATCCCTTTCTTTTATTTAATAGCATTATATATATTTCCATCTCCAAATGGTACCAATCAAAACAAACTTCAACATATGAATAATAAAAAGAGAAGTTCATAAAAGAAAGAATAATGATAACAGAGATAAGCCCAAAATCATACTTTGGCTTATAGAAATCACTCCTAGATGTAGTTTGAGCAAAAACTAATAACGAAAGCAAAATTCCGAACTAATAAGAAAACGCACTACCCCAATCAAAAACTTTCCAAATACAAAGCAAAATTTTGATCATTTTAAGATGATAACCATCAAGAAATTCATACCAAAAAAACCCCGATAACCATCAAGAAAAAAAAAATAACTATACAGTGACAAAAAGCGGATTGTATCAAATGAAGCCTACGGAATTCAACTTTCAATCTAACACAATTATATTTAGCATTGAACCATATACAAGGCACAAAATAAGAATTGATAAAGGGTGATTTGGCCCGACTTAGTAAAGAGGGGACACATGGACACGATCTGACCAAGAGATGACAGCTCAGCCTAACATGACCAGTTCGCAGTAGACCGAGCTCGGATATTCAACCACCTAGGGATAAGGTGACCTTGCGACACTTCAGACGAGATCGCCTCGGTGCTAGATCACAACAGATCACTTCGATCCCAAAGCACTTCGGCATTCAATTCAGTTCGGAACCTAAAAGCATCAGTTCGGGGATACCAACTCCGGACTACTACGTGGTGACCCCGGAAATCCCTCTAATGGATTCTGAACCGCCCGGGATCACTCCGCATAACAGCTAGCATTATCTCCTCCCAGTCCGATCCGGACGGAATTGATAAGCCTTATCAGTTGACAACGTTATCCCTTAATTAACGAATAGACAGATCTCATTGTGACGAATATCCCGGAACTGATCCGCAAAACCCACGAGGACTCAGCTAGGCTCCAACTCCGGGGGCATGAGGTACGCCTGAGTTGCACCCTTAGTCCACACTACCAGCCCGAGTTGCACCCTTAGAGTTAAGGAACTTGGACTTCCAAAAAAATTGATTTGGCTTATCCCGCCCATTCCTCTTCCTCTCATTCAAGCTTGTTGCCTTTTGCATCTCCATTTCAACCGACGAAAACCCTTGTTGGCATTTCACCGGACTCTCTCACATGTCAGCGTACACTCCCCCGCTCATTCTTCTCAGCTCTCTCTCCGTTCTAAATAGAGAGTACGCTCAATTATTGTTGCATGCTCCCCCATATATGAAATTTTTCTAAATAGTGGGGTATTTGGAATTTACATTCAAACTTGGCATAATTTACATGTTTCAAGCTTGAAACATGGATCTGAAGTAAAGCATGCCATTAACCATGTTAAAGATTATTACTTAAAAATGACTTTCAAATATTTGTAATTTATATTTTGAATCGAGCTTACTTGATGCAGTATAGGAGAAGGCCAATAAGTTCTATGCAAGTTGAGACCATTCCAAGACACATAAAAAGCAGAGATGATGCCACTGACCCAACTTAGTAAATATTTATCAACATAGCATTGTCACAGAATTTCTATCTTAGTTCGTTTTTACCAAGTTGGCGACATCACAGAGTTTCTATCTTAGTTCGTTTTTACCAAGTTAGCATTATAGCGAGGTTTCGAATTTATATTCAATTAGGGCTTTCCTTTTGAAGGGCTTTAATAGGATTCTATTATGGAGTGTTTTCTTAGATTAGGGTTGCTCAATTAAGACTTACTTTTTGAGGAGTTTTGGTAGGATTCTATTATGTAGTATTTTCAGATTAGGAATAGGAATCATAAGGGTGTATGTCTATATAAATAGTAGCTAGGGGAAGGCTATGACAATTTTGATATTGAATTTTCTCTTAATTATTCAGTGAAGAATTCTTCCTCCTAGTAGTTCAACTTCTACTCTTTTCTTTGAAGCTTTTCTAAACGTGTTTTGTTTCTGTACTGCACCATTGGTACCAGAGCTCATGTTTGATCATTTTTCGGATTATGGCTCCTAAGAAGAAACGAGTAGCTCACATCATGGAGTAAGAACCCAACAACAAAATGCAAGGAGAGATAGCGGAGCTGAGAAGACAAGTCAAGGCACTTGCTTAAGAGTTGAAATCGCTACAAGGGGACAATGACTCCAATGCAAGTGTTTCCACTCATTGCTTTTCATCATCAAGGTAAGCATCCAAGTCGGCTGGAGTTGCGGGTGGTGACCAGAAACAGTGGGAAACGGGTTTCAATATTGAGATCCCAAAGTTTCATGGAGGATTCTCTACTTGGCAAGCAACCAAACTGGTTGTAGTTGTAAGTGGTGAACAAAAGCAATGGGAAACAAATATCAAGTTTGAATTCCTAGAATTTAATGGAGGTATATCCTCAAATGAATTCATAGACTAGAGTTTCATGGCGGAGTTATCAGTTTTAGATTCAGAAGGTAAAACCAAATCTTATGACTTTGTTGATTGCTTTAATATTATTGAGGATTGTTATGAAAATCTTGCATGGCCATTTTCCTCAACAACATTTATTGAAGAACAACATGTTGATTGGAACAAACCTTCAATCTATGATGAAGAACCCATTGCTCAAGAAGAATATGTTATCTTTCATCGTGATTTTCAAGATGGAGACAATATTTATCATTCTGGAGGATTTGGTAGCATTGTCTTCATACAAGTCTATGAGGGTCCATCTTGGCAATCATTTTTGCAAAGTTCAGAAGGGTCAGTAAAGGGAGAACTAAATTATTTGAAGATCAACAATTGTGTTTCAAAAGTTAAGAGATATAATGAAGACATTCCGATTTGTATTGGGGAGTTATACCACCAACTGTCTATTAGAAAGTTGGAAACAAAGAAGCAAAAATGAAGCACAATACGTGATGTTGGAGGACTCTCACATGGTAGCATGAATCCGATGATGAGTTCTCTCCAACCTAGGGAGGATGATGTAGTACGGGATTTGGACCAACTGAGTAAACATTTACAAAGTTGATTTTCGAAGACCCATATTAGTACATATAGGAGGAAAATAGTATTTGATGCAGAAAGCTATGTTTGGGCCATTTTAACAAAGGAATGCCTCCCGGTTGAGCAACGTGGAAAACTGGCACCAATGAAGGTTGGGCCATAAGAGATAGTTGAATTTATCAATGAAAATGCCTATAGACTAAAGCTACCCAGCCATATACTTACCCATGACGTTTTCAATGTCAAACACTTGGTACCATATGTTGGCAATCAGTTAGATGATGATTTGAATCCGAGAACGGATCCCCAACCCGGGGAGGATGATGCAGTACAGGAGAAGGCCAATAATTTCTATGTAAGTTGGGGTCATTCCAAGACACATAAGAAGCAGAGATAACGCCACTAGCCCAGCTTAGTAAATATCTACCAACATAGCATTGTCATAAAATTTCTATCTTAGTTTGTTTTACTAAGTTGGCAACATCATAGAGTTTCTATTTTATCTTGTTTTTACCAAGTTATCATTATATTGGGTTTTCAAATTTATATTCAATTAAGATTTTCCTTTTGAAGGGTTTTAGTAGGATTCTATTATAGAGTGTTTTATTAGATTATGATTGCTCAATTAAGACTTTCTTTTTGAAGAGTTTTAATAGGATTCTATTATAGAGTGTTTTTAGATTAAGAATAGGAGTCATAAGGGAGTATGCCTATATAAAGAGTAGCTAGGGGAAGGCTAATACAGTTTTGATATTGAATTTTCTCTTAATTATTCAGTGAAGAATTCTTCTTCCTGATAGTTCGATTTCTACTCTTTTCTTTAAAACTTTTCTCAATGCGTTTTATTTCCGTATTGTGCCATTATTGACTGTTGCTTTCAATTCCTAATGCAAAATGGTTTAAAATCCTTGCAATTCTAACCAGAGTCCACTTCCTGAAGGCCGGTTGAAGGCCAACCACAATGCTACTTTTGATCTAACAGTCCTCCAACTTTACTGATTTTGGATGATGTATTTAGGACCACAAACGATATCTTATAACAAAATCCAACCAAACAACTCAGGCCTCCCCTGCTAAGGAAGCGGAGCTCTTCGTCTTTGACAGTTTGGAAGCAATGCAATTGGTTCTTGATGTATTATTTTGGAAATGGATATTGCAGTAGCGCAGACAACCTTTTCTAGTGGTGCCATTCAAAGGGATGCTAACTCTTTGGTACAATCCTTGCTAGGAGATCCTGCAAACTTTGTTATTTAAGAATTCTCTTTATTGTATTAGTTACTTTTAGACAACGGTGATACGTATGTGGGTGATGGTAACGACTATTAAAATTCAATTAAGAAATGGTTCCACCTTTTTTACTTTCTCTGCAGTTCCTCAGGTCATGAGTTTAGTGAATTGATCGCAAGACCTGCACCAAATTATTATCAATCATCCAACATCCAGCCCAAAAATCAAAGTCTGATGATATCCACCGTAAACTACAAAATCAAACTCTGATGATGCCCACCACATGTTTGATGAAATCCCCTCCATAACTGACTGCAAAATCCAAAACTGTGAATTACGGACAGAAACTGTGTTGGGTTGTTAGGAGTTGTGTGTTTTGTTTATCATTTGGCAAAGACAATTAGGAGAAAAGAGTAGCGAAGTTCCTGATGATGCGCAATCCGACCGATCTTAGCTGTCAACGATCTTGCCTCTGAACCGGGTGGCAGGGACCTGAAACGGAAGGAGAAGAGAAGCTCCGGGGAGAACCCGGCGTAAGGGCTCCGAAGCTCAAGTTAGAGTTTTTCAAAGGCAAGATAGATCA